>JAOEGS010008107.1:10181-27393 GCA_025447755.1 Corythornis vintsioides
ATTGCAATCACTGAGACATGGTGGGACAGCTCACATGACTGGAACACTGTCATGGATGGCTATGTCCTTTTTAAGAAGGATAGGCTGGCAAGACGAGGTGGTGGAGTTGCTCTCTTTGTTAACTCCCCTCCCTCCCCAAAGGGGAAGAGAAAGGGAATAAGGGAGAGATTCAGCCATTAGAAAAGGAAACTAGAAAAGCTTTAATGAAAATGAAAATAATAAAAATAAATGGAATATATACAAATATATACAAAAGCAGTAACAAGCACACACACACACCCCCCGGTGGCAATTGCATCACTGTCACCACTGATGCTGTGAAGCAGGAAAAGACTGGAAAAGTCCCAGACTGGGCCCTTCAGCAGACAGGCGCTGTGTTCAGGAACTGGACTCTGGCACTGGATTCAGGAACACACAGATCAGGACTGAAGGCAGGACACAGCCTTCCTTGGATGCCAGCCATTGGAGAGGTGAGGATGAAACTGGAAGAGGACCCAAACCATGACAATTAAGGGCTTGACCCTCCTGATCCCTCAGCTTTATACTGAATATGATTTATATGGGATGGAATCCCTTGGATCCAGCAGTGGCTTTGGTCTACACATCAGTCCTTGGTACTGACTCTGAACATGGGGTGTTATCACTGCCAGAAGCAGACATTTCCTGTGAGAACATGCTGCTAACTGCAGACAGTGCAGTTAGTTAGAGAAGAACTGGGCTGAAAAGTAAAATCACAGAATTAGTTCTGTTTTCAGTCAAACCAGGACAATATTGTTTTATGAGTAGGAACTTTGCTTGCAAGGTTATTTCTGAAGTGACAGTACTACTCAGAAAAAAACCCTGGAAATCTGATGTCCATCACAGATTGCATTTTGAGTCCTTCTGAAAGAGTACAAACATACTGAGAACAGCCTTCTTTTTTTTTTTTTTTTTTTTTTTTTTTTCACTGTAATGCTTACAAAACCCAAACTGCAGCAGATGGCTAAATTTGACAGAATCACTCATCTCCTTTGCTTCCATTAAGTTGCATAGACAAGAACTTCTTCCCTCCAGCCATGACAGCTGTAGAAGTGACTGGTTCCTCTGGTGGAGCTTAGAGGGATGGCCAGGCTGGCTCACTGTCAGCAAGATCTGTCTATAGCCAGGGTGCTGCCTCCAGGAAGAAATCTGTAAACTTAGCAGCTCTATCCAGAGCTGACTCTTTTCCTTCTTCCTTCCCTTCAGGCTCAGAGAAGAACTGAGGAGATTAATTCCCAGAAATTCTAGACAAAATCAGAACTGCCTGAGGCTTGAGAATGAAAAGGTTGCTGGATGCATGGCACTTTTTAGAATTTTCAGTGCCTTTTGTGTACCATTTTGTGTTCTTCTGCTCTGCCTGCACCTTTTCTGCTGACATGCTTGTCAAGAATCTGCCCACAGGTTTTTCTTCTCCCTTTTCAATAACTTGCTGTTGTCATTTAATTTGGCAACTTCGGCTCTGAATCCAGATTTCTATAAAAATTTTCTTACAGGAAAATTATTACAAATCAAGTGAGTCTTAATGCTTTATTTTACAAATCTCAAATACTCAGTCTTTTGGGTTTGGAGCATCTGCTTTGTGTAGTATCAAAGCTGTAGAAATGAAACTGCTCAGCTTGTATGACTTTATTTCACATATTAAAAGAAAGTGGGTTTTTTTCACAAATGCCACATAATTCTGCTGATTGAAACTCTGTTTTTTCATCAAGGTGGCTGTTCTAAGTACTTCAAAGTGTTTCAGGAGTACGTAGTAATCTTAGCCTGTGTTGTTTATTTGACATTTTACTGTTTGCTGCTTTTTTTTTAATACCACTTGATGGCATTTTTAGTGTGCTTGGCCTAGCTTGGTCTATCGTAGCTTGGTCTAAACTACCAATAGGAAGTTCAGTCTCTTTTCTTTCCTCCAAAGACAACTTGGAGTTTTTTGTTTGTTTATTTTTCTCCACGCTTTCAGATTGCTGCTTAATGCTAATAATATTGCTGTTGTAATGTGGTAAATGTTTGGGAGTGATTTGAGGTTAAGTAAGGTGTAGCTATGGAGCCTTCATCAAGGAAGTAGTTTTGTAGGTGGGGACATTAACAGTAAGACAAAACATAGTGGAAAAGCTACAAAACCAACAGAGACTTTTCTGGTCAGAGAACTCTAATTGCTGTGAAAAACTCCTCATTTGGTGTGAGCCAGGAATGATGAAAGAATTTGAAATTTTATCAAGTACAGACATACTAGCATGAGATTGACTCTTTCTAAAAGACATCTAGTAACTGTGGAAGAAATTACAGATTAGCTACAGAGATTATGCGACACTTTGTTTTATATTGTTGCTGAAGGTGTTTGGTGATTGTGCCTTGTATTTTTGGAGTCCATCCATCACTTCATAAATGGTGACAAGGTAAGCATCTTAAACATAAGTTTTTTCTAATTTTTAATTTTCTAATTTCCTAAACTTGTGTTGTTTTGTATATGCTGTTTCTACCAGGACAACAGGGTACATATTGGACCAAAAATGGAAATTCGGGTTGTCACTCTAGGATTAGATGGAGCTGGCAAAACAACAATTTTGTTTAAGTTAAAGCAAGATGAATTCATGCAGCCAATTCCAACGATAGGTTAGTAGCAATAAATTAAATGTAATGATTTTTCTGAGTGTTTGACTTATCTGTAGAATTTTATTATGTTTTCATAAAGAACAAGACTGTGATTTTTTTTTTTTTTTCTTTATTATTGTAGGTTTTAATGTTGAAACAGTAGAATACAAGAATTTGAAGTTTACTATTTGGGATGTAGGAGGGAAGCACAAACTGAGGCCCTTGTGGAAACATTACTATCTCAATACACAAGGTAAAGCTGGTACAATTTTTAAACTGCATTTTCTCTTCTAGCTTGTATTTCAGAGCCAAAAATATTATTAATAGAAATCGTGTGTAACTTAGAAAATTGTTCATCTAATGCAAAGTGCAGCTGCTAGATTCATGAGCTCATAACTTTGAATCCAGTTGGTCATAGCATCTGCTTCATGGTAAAGGTGCATTCTCCATAAATCCATCAGACAGTTCATGGAGCCAAACAAAATTAGAAGTTCTGTTAAACTGGTTCTAGCTGACAACAGTCAGGTGCAGCCTTACAAAGTTTGCATAGTGAGAAGTAGTACTTGCCAGGTATGAGATTTAAATAGCACTTGAAAGGAATATACTTAGCCTTTAGGAGCCGTTATTTGACAACCTGAAACATTTTGCAAAGTTATGTAGCTTCTGACTTGGTATTGCAGTGTAATACCTGGTTATAGACCAGATTTCTGATTATGAAAATGTTGATCTAAGTGATGCTGATTTAGAACTTTCTGCTGTCATTCTATAAAACCTATGTATTTGTTTTCTGATTTAGAAAGGTGTTCAGAATTATCTGAAATAACAAACATAAGTTCATGTGCTCCAGTTTTTGCATTATGTCAGCTTTCACTTCAAACTTTTACCTTTTTCATTTGTTCATCTTTACAAACTTCAGAAAACTGTAGTTCAGAATCTCTGTTATTGTTTTAAAACTTACTGTGTAAACACCATTAGCATGGAATCACGTCTGCTTTGAAGAATTTTAGAGAAACTAAGCAGCTAACAGTGTATACTGCAGTAAGTCTTGTTTAGTTTTGGTGTTTGAGTTTTTTTTTCATTGCAAAACCCTTGAGTTTTCTGTCCTCTAGCTCTGCCTCTCTGATTCACCATTCTTTCTGGCATCTTGGTTACTCTGTAGGGAATAGTAAAATCTACTGCTGCTGTGCCAAGCCCATAGCAATCTCTGGATTGCATAGCCTGTAGCTGAAGGAAGCTGTGCTGATGTGGCTGAAGCTGTAGATTTTACAGCCAGTTAAAGGAAACTGGAGCAGACATGTGGGAGTTGATTGAGTATAAATGGATCAGGAAATGGTTTAACTAAGATACTCAATCCACACATGGTAAATCTAGTTTTAGACCTGAATGGTTTAAATATCACAACCTTTATGTTAGACTAGGCAAAAAACTTCAGACTTCCTTTTCCTGTTTTAGGTTGAATTTTAGATTTTTTCAAAAGTACAGGGGTACATAAGGCATTTCTCAGTCCTCCTGGATTTGAAATTGAAGTTGTGCATTGCTGAGAAACCCCACAAAGAAGACTGTTAGGAAAAAAAAAAAAAGAATTTTGTAAGTTGAAAGCTAATTTTACAGAGTTTACATTTGACTGTGTGTAAAAAAATCATCTCTTTCTTTTATAGCGGTGATGTTTGTGGTTGATAGCAGTCACAGAGACAGGGTCAGTGAAGCACACAGCGAACTTGCAAAATTGTTAACAGAGAAGGAATTGCGTGATGCCTTGCTCTTGATCTTTGCTAATAAACAGGTACTTGTGATTTTTTTTCATTGTTACCCTTTTCATCGGTATGTGTATCAAAATCCAACTTTCTGAACCCTCTGCTAGGGGTAGGTAAGGAAAGTCAGTGTAGAAAGCATGAAGTGTAGATATTTTCTTTATGTTTAATTCTGGAAATATAAGTGATTGCTGCAGTGCTTAGTAGATTGAACAACTAGTTTGTGTTTCATGGTAACTACCAGTAAATATGTAACTTTACTTTGGCTTTTGTGTTCGGAGAGCTTTTACATGATAGGTAGCTTCATTTTAAGTCATCAGTTGAAGATAAAATGCTTTGGATGTAATGCAGAAGATTAAGTCTTTGTTTCCAATTCTGTTGCAGGATGTAGCAGGTGCACTTTCAGCGGAAGAAATCACGGAGCTGCTCAGTCTGCACAAACTCTGCTGTGGCCGTAGCTGGTATATTCAAGGTTGTGATGCCAGGAGTGGTGCAGGACTTTATGAAGGACTGGACTGGCTTTCGAGGCAGTTAGTAGCTGCTGGTGTCCTGGATGTGGCTTAATTTTAGAGCAGCTGCAGTTTAAGGCTGTAGTTTACAGCTGTGTTTTTGTTTGCACGATTTAGGATGTTGTAGCCGCATCTGCTGTCTGGAAAGGGGACTTTATTTAACTTGGTAGTTATAGAAAAACATAAGCCTCTATTCTGGATTGGATAACTGGCTCAGTAAACTTGTGCCATTGCTGTGGTTTTGGAATTTGATACAAATATTGGAACAAGCTTGTCACAAGGGTGCCTTGAAAGTATTTTTGGTGAAATTAGGTTGTTACAACTTAAAATTCTTCCTGATAAAATATGCATTGGAGCTCATCTAATAATTATAACAAGGTTACCATAGTTAATTTGTTGCAGAAAAAATTTGAGTGGTTCAGAAATACTTTCCCAGGAGACTATTCAAAAATCCATCTCAAGTTATTAGAACAGCCAGCTCTGTTGATTAGTCATAAATAAATGGTGCTACTCTTCCAAGTCTAAAGAGTGCATTATTCTAAAGGTGGCATTGAGAATTACATGCAAATACAACACAAAAAAAGCAAACATTTCCCCTTTTATTTATTATCTTTCCAGTTGGTTACTGGAAGGAATCATAGCTGGGCAAAGAAAACTGAAAATGGGGAAGTGTTGCGAGGCTAGGGGCCTGTTATGTTGTTTAGCTGGTCATTTTCTAGTGAGAGCAGGAGGGATTAGTTGGGTTTTTATTAATTGTACACATGCTAAATTATTTATGGACTGGCTATAGTGATACTGAGGTGAAAGTAGTTTGTGCATGGTTGAGGACATAACCTGCCTTTAGAGATGAAGTTGACTCCTCAAGAAGTCAAGTTTAAAAAAAACCCCAACTTCCTAAAGAAGTAGTGTGGTGTACTGTCAACCCAGCTATCTATTATTCTTGTGTAGAAGTCATGCCTCCAGATTAAATTAGTGGCCTCAAGATACTAAATAACAAAGTAAAAGCAATGCAATCTAATTATAACTCTTACTTAGAAGAGCAGATGGTAAAATGTGATATAAACCTTCCCTAATTAGATTTTCAGTTCTTACTGTATCTTCGACATTGAATTGTCACCAATGCCTGTATTTTTGAAGATCAGTCATTTGCAAATCCATGAAGCATGTAACACTCTTTAAAAGAAGAAGGTTGCAACAAGTTAGTGATGTCTCTTCTTCTGCTGATATGAAACTTGATTACAATTTTATCTGTCTGGTATACACACCAGTCTTCTGCCCTCCTCTCTAAGTGCACAGCCCTTGAAGAACCATGCCCTCGCACTAGAAGAGTTCTCTACATGTCAGTAGAACTGCTACAAGAGCATGGCCAGTAGATCAAAATTGCGTATCATCACTTTTCTTACTGGAATAGATGTGAATTAGGAGAACCAGCCAGTGGAAGTGAGCAGCTGTTTCACACGAGTAGGCATTTTTGCCATATGGAAAAGTGTGTTTACCTGTAAGAGCTCTGAACTTCACCTGGTAAAATGTGTCCCATTGTCTGTGGCCATGACTCCTATTGTCACATCAGCAATTTTGTGTTTTCCCACTACTTACCTTAGTTGCAAAGCCAAGAATGTACAATTAATTCAGCGGATGTGCACTTTTCTTCAAGAGGAAGCAGCTAAGGTAACTACTTACTCATAATGACACTTGTAGTTTTCTTATTACTTAAATTTAATGTAAATGGTGTAAAATGCAGCTTCAGATTCAGCAAGTCTAATGACTTCAGTGGTAGCTAGAAGAACACTAACCTTTAGATAAATGTGCGTGAAATGGGGGCTTCAGTGCCTACATATGCACTGAGAAAGGGTACTTACTCTTTCTTCGACCTGATGAATTTGAAAACTGTCCATAACAGAGTGAAAGGTGTTTTCTTGGACCAACCAGAGTAAAAATTTTTCATCTTTCCCAGCCTGTAACTTGCAGTTGGCTGCTCTGACATGAGCATCTGCTTAGCCTATGATGCAGACCTAGTCAGGACTGACTGTCCACAGCTCTTTCTAAAATATGAACAAGGTCTGCTAAGCATGGTAGTACCTTTTCCCTAGAGTATTTTTAACAGAGAAGACATGCATTCTTTAGAAAAACCCTGATTCTGCAGTTTAATTGTAGCTGGCTTATGCTTCGTTTATACATGCCTCGGTATGGTTCTACTTTAAAATGTTTGAGGTGAACCATTTGGATTTTTTGTAACATAACATTTGAGGGCAGAGGAAAAACTGTCACTCATGCATATTTTTGAGTACACAAGATTGCTTGTTACACATGGAGTTCTACCATAGAAGTATTTTTAAATGGAATTTATTTAGGATGACTTGAAGTAACTGTGAAAGTGTTGCATTTGTCTGTGAACTCTTCAGTGTGAGCAGGCACACGAAGAGGTTTATTTGTATTATAAATTAATGCATATAAACTGCTTCAATTATAAATTCAAGCTTGTTTCAGTAGGTTTACTGAACTTATTTTTTAGGGCACTGGCTTATGCAGTATGTAATTGGAATATTCTCTCAACTAGAACTAACTCAAGTATTACTATGAGGATTATTTTAAAACTGAGTAACTTCATAGGATTTTGGCTTGTGAAGTTGAGTAAATACAACATCCAGTGACTGTGTTGTGGTTTTCTTTAAAGAATTTCAGCTCAAAAGTAGTATGTATAGGCTAACTGAAAAAATACTGTGTTATCACCTGATACAATATTACTGTATGCTATCTTCAAATTTATTGTGGACTGTGTGGTACGTGAAGTTCTTATTCTGAACTGTTGGGAGTAGGTATGGATGTTATGTAAAGATTTCTTGAAAGTAAGGGCTCTTTCAGAGGAAATGATTCATGAGCTGCTGCATTTTGAATTCCCAGAAAAATAATTCTTTTCAATAAAAATATCTAAAACTTTGATAATTAATTTTAATAAACTTGCTTCTTTTTTGTTATTGTTGTTAAGGTAATCTCATACTCAAGGTATACCAGATTTAACTTACTGTAGTTCTTCTTATTAATCCCTTTATGTCACTGAAGGTAAGCTTCTTAGTGCTAGCAGCTTTTGAGGGACTGAATTTGTTTAGCATCCATTGCATCTAATTTCATGAATCAAGTTACCAGACCCGTAAACCCCTCAGTCTTTATGAGTGCAGTGGTGTTATGTGAATACAGTCAAAGTTAATGTTACTGTTTTTAGAGTACATTGAACTATCCAACGTAGTAACAGACTGGATCTATCTAGAGATTCACAACAGCTTAAGAAACTCTCAGCTTTCACTGAGGGCTGATCAAAAATACCTAACGTAAGCTTAGTTGAGGTGATTGCCATCATTTATTTTAAACAAGTATTTCAGTAAAGTAATAATGTTTGTAAGACTTTGTGTAAAAATGAAACCATAAACAGACTCCCTAGGCTAGTGTAATTAGAGAGTAAGCACTGAAAAAAAAAAGTCATTCTTGGCACTGCCAGACAAGTTGCATTGACGTTATACATTGGCATTCCGAGAATTGCTCACTGCTGTTGTACACAGAAGAAACATATTTGACCATTTTAGAAACACAGTTAGATTATATACCTTGTCACAGCAAACAGTGTAATAACTTAATACAGGTACATATGATTGAAGAGTTTGCCCATCTTAGGATTCCTGACCTTTTTCTCTGCAAAAAGATTTCAGTACTGTGAAAGGATTAATTAGATATGAAAGATGCAAATAAGTTACAAACTATACCCTGATCCTGTTTTATAAACCTCTCGTGAGACACGGTGTGGGTTTCCAGTTCTGCTTAGAAGATGTGCAAGAAAAACAGTATACTTTTTAAGAAACATGCAGATGTTTTTACTTTAAAATACAAAGTTAACAAGAAATACAGTCTTAGGGCACTTTAGGTACATTAAAAATAGCAGAGCTGACAATTGGTCTGTCCTTGCACTTCTTACATCTAGGAATTATCAAAAGTATTTCTGTTCTTTATAGATCCCTCCGAGTCCCACTGTGCTGATTTTTTTCTGGGTAAGGTGGAACCTTCAACTCCTTGTTTACTTCACTGTGATATTAATGATGCTGATATCCTCATAGGGTTTGTCAGTTTTGGGATTGACTTTTACGTTTGAGATTCTCTGAACAACTTCCATTCCTTTAGTCACCCGTCCAAACACACTGTGCTTGTTGTCTAGCCATGGCTGTTTCAGGACACAAGTGGAGAAAGAAAAAGCATATTAAAATAGAAAGCAGCATGCAGGTTAGGTACCAAACCAGAGACTGACTTAGAATAAGTGAAGATGGATATATTTTATATGGTGAGACTGTGAAACTTAACACCATGAAAGTATTAGCATTGAAATAAATATTAAATGAGTGCAGCTAATGCACAATAATATACACATAAACTCACCTTTTCAACTGTTGTCTTAAAATACTACAAAAGAGGGGAAGTTCTAGCAATGCAGTAGCATTTCATACTTTATTTTCAAGCGTGTTCTCAGTTCACAAAAATGCTGTTTCATTCTCTTGTGTTTCATAGTACTTTCACAGCTGAATTGTAAATGCCAGTCAACAATATTACTTAATTCAAAGTTGTATTCATACAGTATGCCCAGTTAGCAATCTGAGTATAGGAACTGGTATAACTTAGTAAGCCTCAACAATATGGTAGACAGATGCATTTTTAAAAAAGACACATGATTTCGTAAGAATGCAGTTTCTTTGTTACCTATAAGAATTTGTTTTCTATCTGTTGGATTCACATACCAATTTTTTTTTTTTTTTTTGGCTCTGAAACTGTGCATATATCAAAGGAAATCTTCAAACCTGAACACAGGCTTCTCAGTATAGCTATAATTAGGCAATATTAAAGACTCTTCTAAAAACAATCTAAGCAACAGCTATATTTCCATCAAGTTTAAACCAGTATATTAATATAAAATACTCCAGTAATATGTAATTCCTGACATGTCTGATTTACTTAGCATTTCATATCCTTACTCAAAGTCAAAAGACCTCTTGATCACAGCTGACAATACGCTTTCTTTTAAAAGGTGGTTTCAGTGAAGCCTACACAGTATACATTGCTGTGCACAGCATGTATTTGCAAAATAAGAAAGTATTAATTACACAGTACTAGAAAAAATACATTTTTAATATCTAGTTAATATCTCAGGCCATAAAATAAGCTTTTAATATTACTTACAGTTGGCACTACTGTTATAAAAAACTGGGATCCATTGGTATTTGGTCCTGCATTGGCCATGCTGAGTGTGTATGGTCTGTCATGTCGTAAAGTTGAATGAAACTCATCTTCAAACTCTCCTCCCCAAATACTTTCACCTCCCATTCCTGTACCAGTTGGGTCACCAGTTTGAATCATGAAACCCTGTATAGAAATTGTGTTATTACCTTATTACATAGAATAAATACACAGAAGTATTTTATGCCAGGTAACACTTTTTTTTCAAACGTACTTCAGACCTTTCAACAAAATGTGTTAAAATGCTGTGGATAAGTGACAAAGCATTTTGGGCTGATTAAGGACAAAAACCTGACTATCTGTGCCTTCTACCAACAGGCTATATCAGCTTGATTCTGATGCAACAGAAAAAAAGCCTTTCAAGAAATCCCTTCTGACATTAAACAAAGCCTTAATTCAAGCAACATTCCTGAACTGGTCTTTCAGTTTTCAGTTCTCTTCTTTGTCAGTTGCAGAACAACTGTTAAATAAGTGATAAAGCGGTCTACAGGGTTGTTCAGGCTTTACAGGGAACTCTGAAGTGATTCCAGGAAACCTTTGTGCAAAAAGGGAAATGAAAGGGTTTAAGAGACATGACTGACCATGAAGGTAACATTATCTAAAATGACAAAATTGACTTTTTGCAAATTACCTTGATGATACGGTGAAATATGTGTCCATTGTAATAACCATTTCTGCTGTGCACACAGAAGTTTTCCACTGTTTTGGGGCACCTAAAATCACGTAACAGAAAATACAGGCTACTATCAATATTTAACTGTATGGTGGCAAGGCCGTAAGATTTCAGTTAAGACTAAGATCCTCCTGGACTGAGCAGTGTTTCAGCACATTCCAGAAATTGCTTTCATCAAATGAGGGGAAAAAAAAATCCCCACCTCCTCAAACCCAGATCTGAAAGCAAAAATACTTGAAAGTAGTATGAAGTTGCATGACTACGTGCAACTGGAAAGGAAAGTAGCAGCAGAGTTGGTAACAGACCCATATTTTAGCTACAGACTGGTCAGCCTCACCTCCATCCCTAGAAATGTGATGGAGCAACTCATTCTGGAGGCCATCTCTAACCACATGGAAGAAAAGAAGGTCATCAGCAGTAGCCAACACAGAATTACTACGGAGAAATCTTGACTGATCTGATATCCTTCTACGAAGCCAAGACTAAATATGTAGAAGCAGGGAGAGCAGTGGATGTCATTTACCCTGACTTTTGATACTGTATGCCATAACATACTAATAGAAAAAACTCAAGAAATGCGGGATAGACAGTTGGACTGTGAAGTGGACTGAAAACTGGCTGAACAGGAGTTCAAAGGGTTGTGACTAGAGAGCTGGGGGAAAGTGAGCCTCGTGAAGTTCAATATGGTCAAGTGTAGAGTCCTGCACCTGGGGAGGAACACCACCAGGCACTGGTACAGGTTAGGAATCATCCTGCTGGAAAGCAGCTCCATGGAGACAGACCTTGAAGTCCCAGTGGAAAGCAAGTTACCCCTGCATGTGACAGCAATGTGCCCTTGTGGCCAAAAGGGCTAATGGTATCCTGGGGGTGCATTAAAAAACCTGTGACCAGCAGGTTAAGGGAGGTTCTCCTCCTCCTCTACTCTGACCTAGTTAGACTACGCCTGGAATACTGTGTCCAGTTTTGGGCACCCCTATTCAAGAAAGGGATAATGCTAGAGAGTCCCAACGAGAGCTATGAGGACGATTAAGGGATTGAAACATCCCTCCTATGAAGAAGGGCTGAGAGAACTGCAGCTGTTTATAGTCTTCAAAAGACTGAGAGGGGATCTTATTAATGCCTATCTGAGCATTCAAGTAGAAGGGGCCAGTTTCTTTTCTATGGTGCCAGTAATAGGACAAGGAATAATATGCTAGAACATAGGAAGTTCCATCTCAGCTTCTTTACTATGAGGGTGACTAAGCACTGGAACAGGCTGCACTGGAACATAGAGGCTGCAGTGTCCTTGTCTCGAGACTTCCTGAATCTGTTCCTGTATGGCCTGCCCTGGGTGATCCTGCTTTGGCAGGTGAGTTGGACTCGATGATCTCTAGAGGTCCCTTCCAACCCCTAACATTCTACGATTCTACTGCTGAGCAGCACTTATATAGTCCCAAGGCTTTTTCTGCTCCTCAGCCGACCAGCAAGCAGGCTTGGGGTGCCTAAGAAGCTGGGAGTTTGTGATTGTAGAGATACTTCAGCTGTGACAAGGAACATTATCTTGGCCTTAGTTATACTCTTGTATAACAAGAGTGCCTTGTGAAACAGAGTGCCAATGGCATAACTATTGGAACAGACCAAGACTACAGCCCCAGTTCCTGTTGAGCAGTTCATAGTCAGTCATAACTTCATTCCACAACCACAAGACCAAAGATCTCAAGGGCATACAAAGTCACATTCTATATGCTCTTCTTCAGCTTTTCAATCACATTCATCTTAAAGAGATTTTAAATCCAAAGCTTAGCTGGGAGGAAATACTAAAACAAGAAAGGACAAACTGAACAATAACCAAACCTGGTAGTACTGTATTTAATCTTAATTTGCATGCAAAACATCACAGTGAAGTACCTAGTAATACTATGCATGCAAATAGACTGACACACTGGCAAGAGAAGTAGAAAAATCAAGTAAGAAAACATTGACTTGGCCTGTCACTCACTGGCAAGGGCTGTATCATTACTGTAACATATATGCTACAATTATAAATTGTGGAAACTAGGGCCTGAGTCAAGAAGACATTGGTGAAGACAGCAGTATAACACCAGTAGCCCTACAGGGAAGAAATGAGGTAGTGTTGCCTTACCTGTACTTATGACAAAACATCTACTTGGAGAATCATGGACTACCCTTAAACGTAGTTTCAATGTATAGCAACATACAATATAAATTTACTGTTCAATAACAAAATCTTTGCATGTATTAGCATCTCAAAGGAAAGATGCTGGGACAGTAACTTTAGCAATTGCCTTGCATAAAACTCTTCAATTACATGCGTGGTTTTGGGTATACACAGCACTAATATTATATGCCAGTATTAATTTTATGTTGTTCTTTGAAAGAGCTGCAGTAGCATAAAAAATAGTACAATGGCCACATTTGGAAGTTGCAAACTGCTATTCCTCTGGCTTACACAGACCTACTGCTGAACCTACTGCTGCTGCCAACACCACGATTCTTTGTCAAGACAAAATCGAACAGCCCTTCCATACAATAGTATGTAGCTGACACAGAACGACCTAGCCACATCTGTTGTTTAGAGAAACAAGTGAAGAAAGGCATAAATCCCCTGAGTCAATCATTAAATAAAAACAAAAGTCATATAAAAATGCTGTGCACTCCACTGTTTAGAATATTTTTTATCTTCTTTTTTTTTTTTTTTTTTGTTTGTCAAGAGTCACATTCCTAGCTTGAAGAAACTGCCAGGAAACGAGGACAGTAGAAAAAGGGGAAGAAAATAATTATTACTAGCTTGAAATTGAAGTCTTGGATATTGCCACCAAAAAGCACAGAAAAAAAGAAAAAATGAAATAATAGAAAAGCTAGGAAATACATACTCAACAGGAAAGAGCTTGATATGAATATCTCCCATGCTTGTGTGGATAATGGCACTGTCTGAAACTCTTTTGGGACCTTCTGCCTGAGTGGCTGCCATGACCTCTTCTTTAGAAGGTTTCTCATTAAATACATCTCTGTCAGAATCTGCACTCTTTGTATCTTCTGGTTCACGTTTAGTAAACTGAAGAATGAAAAAACAGAAGGTTAACTGGTTTTCTCTTTTTTCCCCTGACCTTACACACTGCTCTGTGCTCAAAACATCATCATGATTATTCAACCTTTTAAACACCTAACTAGATTTGAAATGTAGGGAGAGAATTTGCAGGCAATTTATCTTTGCATTTTTAGTGTTGTGGGTTACCAGCATTTCCACAGTCACAAATTCCAATACAACTACATGCACATCCAAGGAACTTCTTATGACCTGTTACTTTAAACTTCCTTTCTTTCCAACAGAAAGCCTAAAGTAGTTCAGCATCTTTTCTTTAAAAAGAAAAAAAAAAAAAAAAGTGTAGAATACTAATGTGTTCTGTTCTGTTTGAACAGAACCTTCAGTTTTCATCGCAAAATTGTTTCACTAAAAAAAAAAACCACAAAAAAACTAAACTAAATCCTCTTATTCCAATACTGCATTAATAAAAAAACTATAGAAACCCATAAAATTTAAGTCAAACCAGCAGAAATCTCAGAAATGTCATTTTTATAGTACTTATGGGAAAGCACAGAATAAATATGTAATGTACTCATATAAATGAGTAGCATAGTTACATATCAAATGACAATCACTGATCTTTCTGCATGCATGCAGTCAGGTTTCCTCTAACAGTAAGTACAGTTTCCAGACCTGGCCCACAACTTTTCCTCCTCACTTGTCAAATTTTTCATAGTATGTATTGCATTACAGACTACACACTAATGACACAAAACTTCACAAAGTATACTATCTTGCTTCAACAGAAAACATGATCACATTCAAGCAGAAGTAGCAACAGATAGACTGATCTCTAACTTTTGTGATGATCACATTCCAGATAAACTAACTACTCTAGAATTGCTTGTCTGTTTGCCCTATTCATTGCATCTCACCTAAAATCAAAAATGTAAACTGGAAGATGACTTCTGTCTTAGTTGCCAACAATGTACTTGATTTTACAGAGTCCCAACAATGCTCTGAATCAAATTAATTTTTATTACACATTTTATTTACTTAAATTGTTGTTTCTTTATCAATGTAAAACCTGGTGAGGTTTTTTTTAATGTTCTGGTTTAAAATTTTTGGGTTTTTTTGAACTAGAACAAAAGCATATACCCTTCTTGGACATACACCTTTCTTAGAGAATTGTAATTTAGACAGGCAAAAGTATCAAAGTTTAACTGCTTGAGCAATATTAAATAAAAAAAGTTATTTCTAGTGAATCTATATCTAGTTCAAGCTAGAAATTCTAGAGTATACTTGCAATATAAAGGAACTCCTCTGGAAAAGTCATGTTCTCAAACACTCAAAGGAAAAAGCACTGGAAAGGCTCAAGGAAAAGAATATTCATAAAGTAATGCACATAAAACATCAATACAAGAGTGGAGTTATTTACATAGAAACCACACACACCATGTAAAACCTATTTTTTTTAAAAGCTGTGCAGATTACTGTTGGATCTGCCTGGATATTCTGGAGAACAGGATTTTCAGATGCCTTCATCTCTATAGTGATTGCAGCACGATGTTTCTTCGCTACTCCTTGGAACAAAGCCAGTTGCATCACTCTGATGTTCTCTTGTTTTCCCAAGATACGAGTACATCTGAAGTACAAGACGTAACTACTGTTAGCCACTGAGAGACAGAAAATGTCTTCTTTCTGACTGCAAGACTAAAAGCAAAATTCCAATACCCTCTCAAAAAAAATTACTGTTTTTATGACACTTCTCTATTCAAACTTGCTTACATAAATTACTAGTCACCCTCCTTAAATAGTAAAATCCCAACTATGTGATCCATATATTTATGTTATCACATCCAGTTAGCCAGAGATGAACTGACCACACATTTTTAATAGATATGCCTGCCATATTTTCTCCTCATTTTACTAACCATTAAACTGCAGCAACTCATTACTAAGCACGTGAGCATCTCCCAAATAGCAACAACTAAAAAAGATAAGCCCACAATCATACCAAGTGACTGAATGTAGACTTGTAAACCAACATATTTATCTTTATAGGTATCACTGGAACTTACCTGTTAGTCTCCACATTTATTACTTTAATGCCCAACATTGTTCCATAGAGAACGAAGTGTCCAGTTTCATCAAAAATTATATTAATTAATCTTACTGCATCCACTTTCTCCAGCTCACGCTCAACAGCCATACGTCGGCCAAACTCCATGTCTGGTAGTTGCTGTCTCATCTGCTGAAGCTCAGTAAACATCTACAGAAAAAAAAAAAAAAAAAGCTATTATACGAACATATTTTAAACTTTTAAGCCAGCAGAACACCAATTCACATGCTTAGAAAATAAAGAACTCATGTGAGACTACTCCACTAAAACTTAACTTAAGAATTAAAATCCTTTATTTCGGTGACCAAAAGACATCTTGTAGAACTAGGCTACTAGAAAATAATGAGTGTAGATGTCTAACAAAGTTGTTAGGAGATGACTAATTTAATGCATTAATTTGATGTTATGTGAAATGAACAATTTCCATAGTTGTTTTCTAAAGAAAAGAAACCTATCAGTATGAAAACAGATGAAAATAAAAAACTCAGTTTCACTGCATAACTAACATAAATCAATAAGAATTAATTCTGGGGCAAAGCAGAAGAAAATGTAAGGAAGATGGTAAATCCTTTTCTGCAAGAAAATACGGCAATGAAGCTCAGCTTTATAAACAGATGATATCCTCAGTGACAGCGCTGGTAAATTAGGTAGAGAAAATTGCTCAAAAAAAGAGAAGCAAGACGAAACTCACACTCAGAGATTCATCAAAGACTCTCATCAGCTTTCCTGTCAGAAACCGGAAAATTCTGACTTTTCGGTCTGACCCCAGAGTGGCCATTTTCTTGCCATCAGGTGAAAAACTTATACTGGATGGGTAAGCCTTACATTTAGCAAATTCATACAGATCAGTATCTGTTTTGTACTCCCAGCTCACATTCTTGGGAAATTTATATTCATGGGGAGTACCAGTCCAGTACTCAATCATTCCAGATTTGTCAGCAGACACAACTGCTTTGTAGACAGGGTTCAATCGTATCTGAGTAAGAGAGGATGTATGGAGTTTATCAAACACATGAAGTGGCTGGTTATTTCCTCGTCCATCATATATGAATATTTTTCCTGTGCTCTTCTCAGATGTTGCAACAGAAGATATGGCATCTCCAGGGCAATATACCCACTCACACTGGCCAGGGTAGTAGCTGGAAAAAAAAAACGAGAGGAAGGAGAAAAAAAACAAGAAAAAAAAAAAAAAAAAAAAAGAGTGATAAATATAAAAAAATGGAAATATCCTATAAGGAAATAGGTAAGGAACAAAAA
>JAOEGS010008108.1:0-11117 GCA_025447755.1 Corythornis vintsioides
GCTCAGGCAGGGGGGTTGGACTAGATGATCTTCTAGGTCCCTTCCAACCCCTAATATCTATGAATCTATGAATCTCTGCTGGCCTGCAGCTCTCCTGGCCTGCAGCTCTCCTGGACCGCAGGTCTCCCGGGCTGCTGCTCACCACCCGCCAGTTCCTCCCCCTGGAGCTGCTGTCCTCAGACATGCTGAGGCCATCGTCTCTTCTTGGGTTTTCCCTTAAAAAAGAACAGGAG
This sequence comes from Corythornis vintsioides, assembly GCA_025447755.1. Lineage (NCBI taxonomy): Eukaryota > Metazoa > Chordata > Aves > Coraciiformes > Alcedinidae > Corythornis > Corythornis vintsioides. The sequence goes on from JAOEGS010008108.1 coordinate 234, forward strand.
TCTCCCTGTCACCTGCTAAGTGATTGAATGCACCAGTGCTCTAGGGTTTCAGCTTTGCAGCCCAGCTAAGGTGCTTCAGCATAATAATGATGAGGGAGGTGATTCTCCCCCTCTACTCTGGTGAACTCCACCGGGAGTCCTGCATCCAGCTCTGGGGTCTCCAGCACAAGAAGGAACTGGGGCTGTTGGAGCAGAGCCAGGAGGGCACAGAAATGACCAGAGGACTGGACCCCTCTGCTGTGAAGACAGGTTGAGTTAGTGTTTTTCAGCCTGGGGAAGGGAGGACTCTGGGGAGACCTTATTGTGGCCCTTCAGCAGTTAGAGGGCGCCCACGGGAAAGAGGGACTTTTTACCAAGTGACAGCAGTGGCAGCACAATTAGTGGTTTCTAACGGATAAAGGGGATATTTAGTTCCGCTATAAGGAAGACTTTTTTTTTATGACCAGGCCGGTGAGCCCAGGCCTGGCTGTCCCGGAGAGCTGTGGGTGCTCCCACCCCGGCAGTGTGCGTGGGGCTTTCCGCAGCCAAAGCAAGATGTCCCCGCCCACGGCATGAACTGGACGCTCTTTGAAGACCCCCGTCGAGCCAACCCAATCGAGACCGTGCGTGTTTGATGGAGAACTGCACACGCGTGCCTGTCGGTACTGTCCAATGACACCGCTAAGACGCTGTACGCTTAACTGCCTCCCTCCTTAAGCACGACCGTTCCGAGCTCGCCACTGCCACCGGCTGTGGGTGCCCTGTCGCGGCCCCGCCTCGTCTCCCCAGAGGTCCGTGCAGCACCGCAAGTACCGCCCCGGGGGCGGGGCCGCCGCGCCCTGCCCTCCTGTCACGTGCGTTAGCGACAGCCGGTGGCGGCGCCCATTGGCGGAGAGAGGCGGGGGGCGGGGCCGTGGCTGCCGGGCCGTCAGCTGCGCGCCGCGGCTCCAACAACAAAGGGCCGCGGAGTCGGCGCGGGTGGGCGCGGAGCCGGGAGCGGAGCGGGCGGGTGAGTGAGTTCACGGTACGGGGCCGAGGGCTGCATCACGCTGTCTCGGTAGCCGTGCCCTGTGGTGCGAACGCCCCCGGGCAGTGCGGTGAAAAGCGAGCGGCGGGGCTTTTGTCTCCCCGCGCGTCCGTCCCGGTTTCTTCCTCCTTGGAGAAGGCCGAAGCCCGGGGCGGGGTGTTGTGCGGTGTCCCGGCCGTCGGTCGGTCGGCCGGCAGCGGCGTGTTCCGTCCCGCCGCCGGGAAGGTGCACAGCTGCCGTGGGCTCCGCCAGGTGACCCGGCGGCCCCGCTGCGAGCGGCGCGTTGGAGCCACCTGGTGGCTGCGGAGCGGCTGCGGGCACCGGGGATCATCAGCCGGGCTCTGGCACGGGGCTCGGGCGCTGCTGGAGGGGGCTGCATCTTGGGATCGTTGGGTGGGTTTGTATGTTTTTTGTTTTGGTTTTAATTAGCCTACATCCCTCTCCCCCCCAAAAAGCCACAACCCAACAAAATAACAAACCAAACAAAACCAACTGAACAAAAAAAGCCACCCCAAAAAACCACCCGACGTCCCACACAAAGAGGAAAGAGAGGTTTGATGCAACACGATATCGTTGCTGTGCTTTGGGTGCGTTATCTCCAACAGCTTCTGAAGCAGCCCTGTAGCTGAGTCAGTTTTTCCTCCTGTGGGGGGGAGTCCCAAGGACTGGTGAGCCCCTCTCGGTGCCTCTCCTCCAGCTTCTGTCTCCTTTGCCTCCCCCAGCCCTGCCCCTTGATAACAGGGTCGTTTCTCAGCCCCCTCTCTGTCTTGCACAATACCCCCCCAAGCGTGTCGTTTTCAGAGCTGCTCGTCCAAGAGGATGTCAAAACATCAACCGGTTTCTGAATGATTCACTTTTCTTTGGATCCGCTTTGGAGTGGGGGAAGGGGAAAATGGAACGAACCTCTTTTGATCTGTGGAAAGATGTTTCTGGGTCAAAAGTTAGAGCTCCTTTAATTTATACCCTCAGGATCAGCAGTCTTTCACTTGCTTGTTAAAGAGGAATTTGATGTTTCTCTAATGCCTGTGGAGCCTTAATACAGGACTGTGAGCTCTCCTGTGCTCCGTGCACAGAACAAAAGCACAGCCTCTGCCTGCAGGGACTTACAGGCTTAATCCAGGCAAGAGGCAGTGCCCGTGTGTGGGAGTCCAGAGGAGGCTGGCTCTGATCAGCAATTACACTACAGCTTGCTAGTCAACCTACAGGAAAAACAAAGCCTCTTGTTCCAAGGCCTGGTGCCAGAACAGGGCTAGGGATGGATGTGGGAGATATCTGGACAGTTGCAGACTTCCAGCTTTCACTTTAAGTCCCTTTCCTTATCTGTGACAAGCTCCATCCTCCTGCCTTCTCCAGGAGGTGCTTAGGAGTGCTGGGGGCATGTGGTGTTTCCTTGGGTAACCCACTCAGGGCTTAGCAGCCTTGATGGTTAAAGTTTCCTGGTTGTGACCACTGAAAATGGAACTTCTCTGCTGCTAAGGAGCCACTTCTGCTTGCTGTGAATGTATTTTTCACTGCACTGCTGTTGCCACTTTTTTTTTCTGGTGTTGCTCCTTTCCATTTGTTAAACTGATCCAAAGTCCAGAGGGAAATGGTGAATCTTTGTAGCTCTCTTAAAGAGAACACAGATGTTTTATTTTAAACTGTGGTCCTAAAAAGCAGTTTTGTTTTGGTTTGGTTTTTTTATCACTACTGCAGCAGAGCCAGTTGTTCCTAGTGTTGTATTTTCCTCCAGCTGATAGTTCCTGTCAAAGACCTGGAATGCAGGACTTCTTGAATTACACTCTACCCTTTCCTATGGACTCTGAAGACTGCTTTAAATGCTAATCCTGGTCTTTGTGCTGCTTCAATAAGGAGGTAGCTGCATACATGTCTGTGGGAGCAGGTGTTTGTCCATGCATTGAACACGGAGGTGATAGGGTCTGGTGCTCTGGGGTAAAAGAAGAGCCCAAAACAACCTGTAGTGTGTCCTGAGTTAGGGTGAAGCCCAGCATGCTGACCTTAAACAAAGTTCTTTATGGGTTGTAACTACATTTATGGCCATGTTTTTCTAGTGCGGTGTTTCACTCCCTTTCTCTTTATGAATGCAGACACACCCTATTCTGTGCCTATCTTCTTCCCTATTTAATTATTAAGCAGGTATTTAATCTGTAATAATCCTGACTGCTGTGACAATTCCAGTATTGCTCTGATGAAGTTAACTTGTAGTCAGGTTGGTGGCTTTTCACAAGTAGTCTTTTTCAGCTGCTTTAATGGCTTCTGTTTATTGGCTTGTATGTGAATCAGGGCTGTAAGTGCTGATCTGAGGTGGCTGAACATTCAGCTTCTCAGTACTAATGGGATTTTCCATCCTAACTGATGAATGTAGTGTTCAAGCTTATGGTGATTAACTACATGTGGGCTTAGGGAAGTGTATTCAACAATAAACATGGAGTTTAAGTACAGGAGTTAACTTTTCCTTATTACTTGGGCACTTGCTGTGAGACTGACCCTGGTGTTAAGGATCAGTACACTGTGCACCTGCAGACTGTGCACACCACACCTTCCTGCATTAACCTGTGAGGGGAGGGAGAAGGAGCATTGCCTAAGGAACTGGTGCCTCAGGCTGTAGTGGGGAGAGTATTTTGAATTCATTCCCGAGGGATGTGGCCCATTGCTTTGTCATGAAGACCCTTGCCATCTTTTTTTTTTTTTTTTTTTTTTTTTGCAGGTCTCAGTGTTTACAGCCATGCAGGTCTGGTGCCTAAGCTGATGAAGCATCTATGCACTTTAACCTCAAGCCTGTGCTACTCTGCTAGTAAAGTGTGAGCTGTGCCTTGAACCTTGGATATACAGACCTACCAGCCAAAGTCTTGTTCCTGCCTTAGTAATGTTCCAGAGGTTAAATAACATGCTCATGGGAGAGATTGAGAACTTGTCCAGCCAAGAGCCAGAGTTCAGTGAGAAGGAGGATGAAGAATGGATTCTGGTTGACTTCATAGGTAAGATGTCTGTCCATCCCAAGCTCTGGCTTTTGCTTGTCTTCTGTGTGAAGAAACCAGTAGCTTGAGAGTAATTTCCAGCCAAACCAGCCTGGGGTGTTTTCCAAACAAATGTACCAAAGCATGTTGTGTAAACTGGTGAGAAAAATGACGTCAGGTTTCCAAACCTGACACAGGCTGCAGCAGTCCCTCTACAGGGAGAACATGCTGTATTTATTGTGTGGCTGTAATGCTTTGCTGATAGCAGTTGTGGTACAAGCCTAGAGTGTTATCAGGGAGCTCTCTTTTCCTCTCCCCTTACTGTTCAAATAAAAAACGCAAATAGGCATTTGTTTTTGTTTTGTTTTTTCTCTTGTTTCTGACTGCATGCAACCTTGTTCTTGACCTGTTCATGTGTCCATGCAAATAGGCATTTATTTTTGTTTTGTTGGGGTTTTTTTGTTCTGTCCTGCTTCTGACTCTGCAACCTTGTCCTTGACCTGTTGGTAGGTGTCCATGCTACCATGTGTTAAGGTTTGTTGGTTTTTTCTCCTGTGCTGTTTCTGACTGCATGCAACTCTGCTGTTCTTGCCCTGTTTATAGGTGTCCATGCAAACGGGCACTGATTTTTGTTGCTTTTTCTCCTGTCCTGTTCCTGACCATGTGCAACCCTGTTGTTGCCCTATGAATAGGTGTCCATGCTAATTGATTTTTGTGTTTTGTTTTGTTTTTTTCTCCCATGCTTTTGCTGCCCTGGGGCACCCTGGCACTGCAGACACCTGCACCGACTGCTCCATGCAGCCCATGGATGGCACCGAGGCGCCTGCCCCCAGCAGCTCACCTGTCTTCCCCTGCCTGCCAGCTCCCTTGGAGCACCTGCCAGAGCCTGGCGAGTCTTGCTTCATCCAGTTTGAGTCGTGCCCCATGGAGGAGAGCTGGTTTATCACCCCTCCCCCATGCTTTACTGCAGGTGGGTTAACCACTATCAAAGTGGAAACCAGTCCGCTGGAGAACCTGCTGATAGAGCACCCCAGCATGTCTGTGTATGCCGTCCACAACTCCTGCCACAGCCTGGGCCAGGCTGCTCGTGGGGATGAGGAGTTCCACAGCCAAGGGAGCCCCAGGTATGTCTGACTTCTCAAGGAGCATTGCTGCTGAAAAGATCTGGTTTCTGCCTGATCGGCTCAGACACTTCATACTGAATTTTCCAGCTGATTCCAGAGCAAGTGAACAAAGTGTGAATGCTGCCCAGGGTGGGTAGGGCTGCCTGCCTGCTTAGAAAAATGTTATCCAAGATCCTGGTGTCAGGAAACAGTTGGGTGTGCCATTCTGACACTGCAGTGAATATTTATGGAGCCTAATTATCACCCTGCAGAACGTGGTCCTGTTGAGAGTGGTGGCAGTTGCCTGTAGAACAGATCTGAAGGCACTTGGCCCCTCTGTAGCTGTGTGCATTTTCCAAAACTGGTGCTCAGCACCCTTCAGTCCACTGCCTAGGTGAACAATAGGACTTCAGTTATCTTGGCAGGGAGCCTGGTTTTATGTAATTTTTGTTTGTTTCTCTTAACCTAGTGATAGATTAGGACAGAACTAATTTTTTTTTTTTTTTTTCCATGGGTGGCTTGTGGAACGAAAGCCAACTGAAATACTCCCCAAAACTTACCCTCCCCACCACCCCTCCAAAAAGAATTGTGCTGCAAACTTCTCCTTTTAGCAAGGTGCTAGTTTTGCTTTGGGGTCCTAAAGATCTGTCTGTGTGGTGGTATTGTAGGTGGTATGTTTGCCATGCACTGCTTATCTGGGGGTAGCTGCCCAGTACATGCAGCTATATAAGCACATAGACAGTTACATGTTAGTAGAGTATTTCTTTGCCATTATGACTTGGCTTGCCCGTGTTTGTTGATTAGGAAATAATTGGGTATTTTGTGAAGCCTGGTTAATAAAAGACTGACTTTGTCACATCTGGTGCTTATCCTTAGAAACAATAATAATGAAATAATTCCCTTGGAAACAATCATTAAATAATCATCATATTCTAAGCTTTGTTCTACAGCAAAAAAATAAGTGTGGGGTAGAGTTGCTGTAGGTAGATGCCCATTGACTTCTCTGCTCAGCTCCTTGCCATATTCCAAGTTCTCAGTTGAAAGCAGCAGGTGACAGGTGACATGCAGCTGTGTCATGTTGAAGGATGGTGCTGATGCCCTTAACCTGGGGAAGAATCTGTGAGAAGACTTAAGTCTAGAGCAGAGGTAGAGAGGGGAACTGGGATCATCAATTACACTGGTAATGTAGTAACTTTCAAAAGCTGTTTTGAAGTCTCTAGAGGTTTAATGCTTGGCCATTTAACATTGTAGGGCCAAAAAGAGCTGCCTAAGGCACAGTGGCACAGTAAGTACCCCTGTCTGGGGACAATGCTTTTCTCCTGATCAGGCTGCTAGCAATGCTGCTTTCTCTAGAGCCTTGTCTGCCAAACCACTGCTGGGTTTAGGACTAACCTTGGTGCCAAATGATGTTACTTGATCAAGCCTAACTGTACCTGCTTTAACAAGCCAAAATGCTAAGTGCAGAAAAATGACTTCAATATTAATTGGGGTGGGACCCAAAGCTTTTACTGTTCCTTGTGAGGTCTGTCTCTGTTGCACATATAGCAGGACATTTGCTCTTTCTAGCACCCTAGATACCAGGGGCACAGCAGCAAATGTAGCAGCCATCTGGCTTTAGACAAAGCTCCTCTCGAGCTATACTCTGATGGTGCTGCTGGAGGCCCAACAGCCCTGTCCTCTTGGTTTCCAGAGCACACTAGTGCCAGGCTGCCAAAGGCAACAGTGAGATGCAAAACGTGCCACATTTCAGAGGCACGTTTTTTAGCTTTGTTCAAACCACCTCTACTATCCCAGTTTCACCTTAAGATGACAAGTAGAAGAGTGTTGGTTTACAAGCCAGTGCTGGAAGGTTATTTGATAAGAGGGTGGGGGGGGAAACTTAAATCTGCAAAACAGCAATTTCAAACCATTTCTCTTCCTTCTGTGGAGGAAATCTCTTTGCTCCTTTTAAGTTCCTTTCAAAGCAAAAGGATGCTGTATAAACCCCCCCACCCTGTTCCTGGGGTTAGTTGCATTTGTCCATCACAAACCACACCACTTTGGTTCAGCAGTTAACCAACTGCTAGCTAAAGACAAGGGCATGCTGAGGAGGTTCTGAAGCTTCACTTGGGGCTCCACCTTCAGCACTGCTGATCTTAAGAGATCCCCCCATATAGAAAACAGTTGCTCCATATTTGCAGACACTCATGGAAGTGAAACTGGTATAGTCTGCATGGCAAGGCACTGGGGATGGGTTTCTATGGGGTTTCTCAATTCTTGCTTCCTCTTTCAAGTGGTAGGTTTAGGACACTATCCAGGGAATGAGCAGGGGGGAACTGGGATGTTCATACAGGGTATTCTGGAGTCCATAGGTTTCAGTCATCTCAAGATACCTAAGTAGCCAAAAGCAAGGATTTGGATATTTAAAATAAAAGGGAGTATTCCCTTGCTGACAGGGAGTGTTTTGCTCCAGTGTGGAGTTGGGGCAGGCAGAAGAGCTCACTTCTGTGCCAGACACCTGCAGCCCACCTAGAAGGTATCTCCAGGGGTGTGCTGTGAGCATAGCAGACCACACAGCTCCAGAGGCAGCATACAGCAAATGAAAGCTAAGCTCTTCCAGAAGAGACCTTACATATGGTCACGATAGTGCTAAAAAGCAAATTTCCCAAGAGACCTCTTGCTCCTGCCTGAGCAAGGTTCTGGTCTTGCTGACCAGGTCACCACTGTTGACAGCTAGTCACTGGGTCCTGGGTGGGAAGAAGGCAAATGACTTGGGTGTGGCTGGTCTCCTACCAGAGTGGCACCTAGAACTGGGATTTGCTGTGTCTTAAGACTGTCAGGCTATTTTTAGCTTTACAGCTTTACTTTTTTTACTGTTTGGGAAACACCAGGGATTGTTCTGTCAAGTAGGGAAATTGGAGTTTGGTTTTTTTTTGTTTGGTTTTGGTTTTTTTCTTTCTCCAAAATGTCAGCCCCTGCTTCCCTAGGCTGCTGGTTTGTTTTCCACTAGTGCATGACGGAGGGTTTGCCAAAGCTGCTGACTCTGCCCAGGAAATCTAGAGGGCTGGCTGCAGAACAATGCATTTTCTTTGTCACAGCTGCTCTACCTTTCCCCTTCCTCAGCATGCACATGTTTATATTTACCTGTGTGTCTGACAATCCAAACACACTTCCATTAGTGTGCTTCAGTTTGAAGTCTGAACCACCTCCATGCATGGGGATTTTTAAAGCCAACTTTGCCTGGTGGTTAACGCTGAGTCTTCTAAAGCTGGAGCAGTGACACAGGTTGCTTATTTCTGATCTGTGCTGTCTTTTGGGCTCAGGGAGGTCTGGAAGGAAAGGGCTAAGACACCAAAAGTCTAAAGGCTGTTGTGCCCACACACGAAACACAACTCGGCAGCACTGAGAGTTACTTCCCAGTGTGGTTTTCCTAGTCTGGCTTGGCCTTGCTTCAGCCCACATATGCCCAGTAGAGTGAGGTACCCTTTTAACGTGCTGGGTGTTCTGTCCCTGGTTTGTCCTTTAGTCTGTGTGTCTTTCCAACACCTGACAACTGCTTGTTGCATTTCCAGACCGGAGGCCCGGAGTGACACTGGGCAGCGTGTTCACTGCTATGTCACAGCTCTGGCTGCCCATTCAGCTTTCCTGGAGAAGACCAAGAGCTTTCGGCCCATGGCCTGGCTGAAGGAGCACGGGGAGAGGCAGCACCTGAACAGGAACGGGCTGCGGCGGCAGAACCTGGCCAGGGACGGGCACTCCCGGCAGCTGCGGCCCCACGGACTCTTTGTGCACCAGCCCTGCCACCGCCAGTTCAACTACTGACAGTCCTGCTCCCCCTCTGCCAGCCCCTTGGGCCTGTTCTTTTCTCCCCTGGGTAAGTGTGAGGTCAGTCTGGAGCTGATCCTCAGTCCTTCCAACAATCATGGGTAGCCCCGTTCTTCTGCAGTGACACCTGAATCCCCCAACGTCTTTCAACTGGTTCAATCCCAGTGTCTTCAAGGCCTGCCAGGAGGATGGTCTGTGTGCTGGGATATGAAGTGTGATGTCTAGATGGGTTCTTAGCTCGTATTTTAAAGAAACTTAACTGAGGTGGAAACCAGTGACATGAACAGAAGCTGGACAGTTTGGGGTTAGGCATCTGCTTTCGTCACCAGGCTCGAGTATCTGTCTGTATTCAGCACATGTGATGAGTTTCTAGCAAGATCCTCCTACAGCTGCTGGTGAATGTTAGATAGCTGTGCTCAACTGTTACAAGGAGATCATCTCATCTAAATTGCCTAGTACCTGCTCATGGGAGTGGGGTGTGTGTGGGTGTTGGGTACTTGATCTGGGAATTGGAATACTGTTGCTGCAGTATGATGGGCCCTGGGGTTATAGGGGCACCACCTCCCAGGGGAGTGGAAGGAGAAGTGGACCTATGAGCTAAGTGCAGACACAGCCCAGAGAGCTGAACTGGGTTTTGCTTAGCACAGTTTGAGTTCTGTCTCCTTTTCTCTTTCTGCCTTTGAAGGATGTGTTTCCCTATCCCTGTTTCATTTAATCTCGTCTAGTTAAAGGAAAAAGATGGTGGATTGACTGTTCTTAATCCCCTCAGCAGCTGATTGCTCTCAAAAGAAGTCAGGCTGATGGATAGCTGTATCTGAGCTGCTAATTGCTCTAGGATTGTCTCATTTACTTATTGAGAGTAGCTCAAAAGGAGCTAGAAGGAAGGTTTTATTAGAAGTTCTCATTTTCTGTCTCTCTGAAAATGAAGTCTGAGCAAATCATGACTGGAAATGAAGGGCAGTGTGTGTCAGGGAGAAAAGGATGCTGACAAACGGTCTTGCCTAACTCAACAGTGCTAACAAGGTCTGTACAAATTTAGCTAGATCAGCAGTGGTGGCTCTCCCAGCCCTCTGAGCAATAGCAATCCCAGAGGCCAAGGTGTGTGTGGGGGGGGGTAAGCCATCCCAAATGAATAAGTAATTTTCTTAAGAACACTGCAAGATGTGTTGGTACTTAAAAAATGAAAATTCACCTATTAGCAAAGAGTGCACAGGGGCCACCTGGTAAGTCAGCCTGGGAAGTAGGTAAATGGCTATGGAGGTGGAGAAGCAGAAATCTGCACTGAAAGAAGAGGGGCGGGGTGGGATACAAGCAAGTTTATCCTCCTTACTGTGTCTTACTGTGTTTACCTTGAGGTTAGTGCCTAGGGCATTAAAGTGTTAGCGTGACATGCAACTGTGTCTTCCACTAGTCCTCCTACAGAAGTTAGTGTGAGGAATCTTTGAAATTAGGCAGGATCAACAATGTGAATTATTCCAGACATATGAAGTGTTTTAAATTCAGCCAAATGCTTCAATTTCACTGAAGCAGAACCCCAGCAATTTGGATGGACCGTGCTGTAGAGGAACTGGTGCATGTTCTGCAGCTGGAACTGCTGTGAAGCATACGTAAGGTACAGAACATTTGTTACCCCTCACTACAGACATGCTGCTTCACTGGGCTTGGTTAGCATTGCTGTGAAGGGATGCTGGCAAATAGGTCAACATATAAAAACAAGAGAAGCTTTCCTGGGTGCACCAGTCTTTTTTCTAAGACACATTGAATTTACATGAATGGTGAAAGAAAACAATATTGGTCACATCGGGAGTTTCCAAAATAGTTTTTTATTACTGTTTTTATTCAGGATTATGTGACCGTGTCCATACAATTCCTTTGTGGTCCAAATACTCCAGAGTCTCTGCAAATAGCTGTAGTTTCACCAGTCTCATGTGTACACAAATCACAGAATGTTAGAGGTTGGAAGGGACCTAGAAGATCATCTAGTCCAACCCCCCTGCCAGAGCAGGATCACCTA
>JAOEGS010008109.1:4627-15592 GCA_025447755.1 Corythornis vintsioides
TCTCTACACTCACCCTTAACATATTTATAGACATTGATGAGGTCCCCCCTCAGTCTCCTCTTCTCCAGGCTAAAGAATCTTTTCTGTGATTGTGGTGTTTGGGTGGTTGTTGTTTTGTGGTTTTTTTTGTTTTTTTTTCCATAACTCTCATTCCTTCCCCAACTTTTGAAAATATGCAGTAAGCATAACACAAAATCTCACCAAAAAAATCTGTCCATATTTATTCCACTTTTTACTCATGATGACCATTCTCTCTCAAGTTGCTCTGACTGCCTAGCTGTTCCTTTTGCTCCATTGACCCATATCAAAGCTTGTTTTCTGTTGCTTTCCACCATTAATTCAATTTGAAAGACTATGGGCAATTCTTTGTTCTTCATCTGACCATTTGATTGTCTTCTTCAGTCTTTTTTTTTTTTGTATTACAAAAATAATTTCAAAAATTTATACATTCTGTATCTCATATATCTCATATATCAAAGATTCCGTAGCAAAAACTCTTGGTGAAATATCCAGAAATAGAGGTGAGGTTATGTTGAAGTATGTTATTGTGTTAGTGGAGATTTCTAATTGTGTTTCTTGTGATGACTGACTTATAAACAGGATATGACAGCTTTCAAGAGTAAAGATACTGAAGCATAAGAGACACAATTTTATGTAGTTCCCATTATGACTATTCTTCACTATGGGAAAATTTGATGATTTAATATTTTCTGCAGATAACCCCTATCTTCTTAAGTCCATTTTGTTGACCTGAGTACACTATAGCTCTGGAAAATTTGTGATTGAAGGTGAAGAAAGTTCTAAAAGTAGCTTAGTGCTTAAGGAATGGAAAACTTAAAATTAGGAACAGAACTTCAAGTTTGAGCCCCCGTGTACAGGAAGTTTTGTCATTCCTGTGTCTGAGGGCTCCACATGACACAAGACAATCCATTCTGCTTGGCATGACGCTGTTGTGTTTCCAAACAGGTAGAACTTTACAAGACTTCTGCTGTATCAAAGACAGTTGTCAAAGAAGTCATGAAAGTGTGGATTGGTTGTTATCTGAGCACTTAGGAGGAAGCACAACATTTTAACCAGCCATAAAGAGAAATATTTTTTGAGGAAGGCAAGATATGGGCAGAGCAGACAATAAATTGGAATGTTATTGATTTCCTACAAGTCTAAAAGAACACTGGTGTGTTCTGCAGAATAGTCCTCTGCAAGGCATCAAGATCTATTGTCAGAGAAAAGAAAATCCTCTTGTTGATATCTCACTGCACAGATGCACAGCAGTGCTCTGTGGAGTCAAAGTATACCTAGCACTTTTTTCTTAAACATATCTAGCAGTGTATTCAGGCAGGAAAGGAGATTGTTCAACCTTTGGAAATAGCTAGTATGAATGATCCAGTATTAAGAACTACCTGTAGTTGAGGTAATTTCTAATTTAGCAACTTCCAGACATAGAATTAGGATAAAAACCAGCTTAAAAATGTTTGAATTTTATAGCAAATCCATTAATGACTAGATTATAAACTTTGGAACAATGCAGTAATTCCATGTGAAGGACTTGCATGTTAGATCCTGTAGAACATGGATAAAATCATGCACCTCTTCTATGGCTCATCATAAAAAATTGCTAAGGGGAGTAGTTTTAAAGGTAATTCTTCAGGCTCATCCATGGTTTAACACTTTGTAACCTTGTTAGTGCCTTTTAGTTAAAAGAATTAGGAGTGTCACACACATTTGCTGGAGTCTTATCTCACTATTAGTACAATATAAAGAGACCTTAAACCTTACTTGTTCAGCATTTTTAGGTTTCTCTGTTTAGTCTTAGAAAGGTGAAGGCATCTTTGTATAAATTGGATTAAAACCTCTGTCTTGAAGGGTGCTTGAAGTCTATCCCAGCTATATATTAATGGATAAATGTAAAATAAAGATGCTGTGGTAATCTTTTTACTTTGTTCTCCAGAGCCTATCTTTTATTGTGAAAATATTGTAGTCTTTGTTATATAATTTAACAGCAGAATTTTGGATAATAGAAACCAGAGCTCCTAGCTGAAGAAGGGTAATGATTTTGTTCTGGGTCATAAGTTTCTGGTCTGAGTGTATTTGTGTGAATGTCTAAAATGGTCTAATAGCACAAGAACAACTGATGTGCTTAGGCTGTTTGAAACCATTGTTCATTAGCCAACACATTTTCATAGGTTAAAAATAAGTAAAATTTCAAACAGTTCTTTCATGAGACAAAAAATGAATGAAATCAGCAGAATGGCACAGTGTTAAACTGCTAAGAGATTAAAAGAGTTGGGTCTTAGAAGCTTAACATTATTTATGCTGATAACTACCAATGTGATGTCCGTAAAATATATCTGTTTCATAGAATCATAGAATGTTTAGGGCTGGAAGGGACCTCCAAAGGTCATCTAGTGCAACCCCCCTACAGTGAGCAGGGATACCCTCAACTAGACCAGGCTGCTCAGAGTCTTCTTCAACCTCACGTGGAATATCTCCAGGGATGGTGCCTCAACCACCTGCCTGGGGAGCCTATTCCACTGTTCTACCACCCTCAAGGTAAAGAACTTCTTCCTGATATTTATGAAAACTAATAGATGAAGGGAGAGAAGCAGATGTCATTTACCTTGACTTCAGTGAAGGTAAAGATTTTGATACTGTCTTCCATAACATCCTCATAGAAAAACCCAAGAAATGTGGCACAAACAATTGGTCTGAGGCGGATTGAAAACCGGCTCATTGACAGAGTTCAGTGGGTTGTGATCACCAGCACAGAGTTAAGATGGAGTCCCATGGCCAGTGTTGATCCCCAGGGATCAGTACTGGGTCCAGTTCTGTTAAGTATCTTCATCAATGACCTGGACAAGGGGATAGAGGGCACCCAGGACAAGTCTGATGATGATTCAAAACTGGGAGGGATGTCTGACACACCAGAAGGCTGTGCTGCTATCCAACAAGATCTGGACAGGCTGGAGAGGTGGGCAAAGGTGAACCTGATTAAGTTAAATAAGGACAAGTGTAGAGTACTGCATCTACGAAGGAATGACACTAGGCAACAGTACAGATCGGGGTCATTCTGCTGAAAAGCAGCACCAGAGAAAGACCCTTGAGTCCTAGTGAACAGCAAGTTATTCATGGGATAGCAATGTGCCCTTGAGGCCAGAAAGGCCAATGGCATCCTGGGGTGCATTAAGAAAACTGTGTCCAATGGGTGTAGAGAGGTTCTCCTCCACCTCTACTTTCTCCCTGGTGAGACCAAACCTGGAATACTGTGTCCAGTTTTGGGGTCCCCAGTTTAAGAGAGACGGGGACCTACTGGAAAGAGTCCAATGGAGAGCTACGAGGATGATAAAGGGACACAGTCATCTCCCCTGTGAAGAAAGACTGAGAAAAGTAGGGCTGTTTAGCCTTGAGAAGAGCGGGGACCTTAATGTCTATAAATAGCTGTAGGGTGGATCTCAAATAGAATCTCTTCTCTGTAGTGCCCAGCAATAGGACTACAAATGGGTATAAACTGGAGCATAGAAGGTTCCACCTCAACATGAGGAGGAACTTCTTTACTGTGAAGGTGACAGAGCCTGGAACAGGCTGCCCAGAGAGGCTGTGGAGTCACCTTCTCTAGAGACTTTTAAAACCCCTCTGGATGCATTCCAGGGGATTTGTACTTGATAATATCTAGACATCCCTTCAAACCCCTAACATTCTATGATTAAATGAATATTGGCAGCAGTCTGAGTTTACCCGCAACTTAGGTTATGGAGCTGGGGATACTAAGGTTGTGGACATGAGGTGGGTCAGCAGGAGAGGAAGACCTTTACTCCAGGAATGACTGTGACTGAGAATGGTCCCTTTTCAATGTCTGAGGTCCCACCTGTAACTCCAGACACACGATACTCTAAATCCTCAGAACTGACTGTGCTGACCAATGGAAAGGGAAGCAGCACCCTCTGCTTGAAGATGACCTGTTGCTGCTTCATTCTTCCATTGATAATCACATAATCACAGAATGTTAGGAATTGGAAGGGACCTAGAAGATCCTCTCCAGCCTTCCTGTAGGCTCCCTTCAGATACTGGAAGGTGGCTATAAGATCGCCTCGGAGCCTTCTCTTCTCTAGGCTGAACAACCCCAGCTCCTGTCATCATAAGAGAGGTGTTTCAGTCCTCTGATCATCTTTGTTGCCCTCCTCTGGACCTGCTCCATCAGGTCCATGTCTTTCCTGTGTTGAGGGCTCCAGAACTGGATGCAGTACTCCAGGTGAGGTCTCACCAGAGCAGAGGGACAGAATCACTTCTCTCTATCTGCTGGTCACACTTCTCTTGATGCAGCCCAGGATACAATTGGCCTTCTTGACTGCAATTTTACACTGCTGGCTCATGTCCAGCTTCTCATCCACCAACATCCCTAAGTCCTTTTCTGCAGATCTGCTTTCCAGCACCTCATCTCCCAGCCTGAATTGATAGTGAGGGTTGCTCTGACCCAGGTGCAGGACCCTGCACTTAGTCTTGTTGAACCTCATGAGATTCACCTGGGCCTACCTCTCCAGCCTATCCAGGTCCCTTTGGATGACATCCTGTCCTTCCAGCCTTTCAGCAGCTCCACTCAGCTTGGTGTAATCTGCAAACTTGCTGATGGTGCTCTCAATCTCATTGTCAATTATCATTAATGAATATATTAAACAATATTTTAACTCCTTGAATGGTTGCCAGCAGCAGCAGGAAGGGCTGCAAAACCACAACATGTCACCAGGTATTCCAGAGCAAAGGCATTTTCCAGCCTCACCCTCACTTTTTACTCGGTTACCAATAACTTATATTCAATACAACCCTGAAACTTCCTAAAGAAAGAAATAATGTGTTTTATCTTGAACCTTAAACTGTCTTTTGGCCATAATGTGTTTGATACCTCCCATCAGGACGACGAAGAGCAGGAACATTTCTTTGGCCCTAGAAAACTGTGGCCACATTTCTGTCCCAGAGGAGTAAAATCTTAGGATTTCTAGTCTAAAAACTTGGTGATCTTTTCCAGCAGGAATGACAAATAGTTGATTTTGGCTTTCAGAAGTATAGAATTTTCAGTGTTAAATTTTGTTTTGTTTTATTTTGTTTTGTTTTTGGTTTTTGTGTGTGTGTGAAGTTGTGGTTTAGTTTAATTCTTGCTTTGTCTTTTTCTTCAGGTTTTTTTCAATCTATATTTAAAATGATCCACTATGTTGGAGAAAATCTTAGTTATTTCCATTGTGATGTACAGTTGTTTGCTTTTAGAAAGATGTAATACTTACTACTCACAGTTGATAATCAAAGGAACTCAACCTCTGTGAAGGATCAAAGGAGGTTACCTATGGTCCTGACTCTGTACAGTCAGAACTTTAAACTTCTCCATCGCATCTATTCTCAATGTCAATGCCCTAAAGTTATTTACTGGCCCCAAATCTGTTCACTACATTCATTGTGGAGAGAAATGTTTCTTTAAAACTGAACCTGCTGTGCCTCATCAAGTAATTTGTGTTTCATTGCATGCTATTGATACATATCAGACATCTAACAGCTGAAGTGTCTTGTAGGAGTGGATAGCAATATCACTGTCTGCACATCCTGCTCCTAAGGATTTTCAAACTGTACTAACATTTTCTCTGTTGCAGGAGAAGTGGTCTAACCCTTTGAACTCTGCAAGTCTAAATTGACAAGTGCTTTCGGTTACTACAGGTTTGTCAACTTTACAGAGAGACCAGGTGTCTGTGGTTCAAGCAAGAAAATAGTCCTGATGCAGTAAGAGAAAAAACTACCTTAGTCACAATAACCTGTGTAGCAATTGTTACGCTGTTTTCCGAATGAGATTTTTGAGATGCTTCTAGTTTTGTTCTATGTCAGGCTATGTAATTTCATATAATACTACCAGTTCCTTATTTTCCCTCTTTATCCTTGAAAAGAGACTGTTCACAAGGATTATTCTACTTTATTGTCCAGAAATATCAGCTATGATTAATAATCTGCCTTGGATAGTACATCATATTTTCCCTTTGAGGCACCAAGTGCACTGTCCTTTTATGCACCTTTCCATCCTGACAAACAGGTTCAGCTATATTGTGTTTACACAAGGACATATTTTCTGATGTCTACTGTCTGCACATATTATTAGTTTGGACTACAGTATCTAGGGCTTGAGATAAATCCAAGCTAAGCAAT
Organism: Corythornis vintsioides; assembly: GCA_025447755.1. NCBI lineage: Eukaryota > Metazoa > Chordata > Aves > Coraciiformes > Alcedinidae > Corythornis > Corythornis vintsioides. The sequence goes on from JAOEGS010008109.1 coordinate 10,802, forward strand.
AAGTACCTATATGACTATTGAAAGCTGGAATTTTAGAAATTGTGTTGCATTATCCTTTTTTTCAGCTCATTACAAAGTAAAAACAAAACATGAACCAGATAAAATCAGGGTCTAAGGTAACAAGATCAAACATATAGCAGTTTGTTTCTAACAAAGAAATCAAAGAAGCACTTTGCATTCAGTGAATTAAATAAAAATCTATCACACATTTTAGCTAAGCGCTAAAAAGAATGTTCTTATGCTGAAGAATTAAATACACTAACAAACAGAGCAAATTCTTTCTTCAGCAGTGAATACTCTTCATTCAAGAGTTGCTTTCTCATTCTTCTGAATGATTTCTAAGTGACACAATGTGTATGAAAATGACCACAGACTGAAGAAATTATTGAGATTTTAATTTTGTCAGTGATTAAATTTTTCCAGAGGGATGAAGGAATTTCAAGTGAGAGAGAAGAAAAAGAAAGAAAAAGAAAAGAAAAAGAAAGAAAGAAAAAGAAAAAAAGAAAAAAAAAGAATAAAAAAGAAAAAAGTGGGAGTGGGTATTCAGGATACTGAAAGATCTTTGTTGGATTTTGTTATATTTAGATGACAGTTACAGTAATAAAATGACTTGTTTGATTGTGAATCATATATGCCTGTAATACTTTTTTTTCTAGAAGGCATTCAATGTATATAGTACAAATAATTATGTGCCCATGTGTTTGCATATGTGTATGTGTGTCTTTGTATCAGTACCTTTAGTTACAAAAGCTGCAGCTATAAGTTTCCCTGGGTCATTTAATCATATGATTGTCAGGACTCAACTCTGCTATTTGGGGAATTATTTCATGTACCCTGGGCTGTGTATGTGTTGCATACCCATCATCTCTGTGCAGAGAACTCACTGGACTCTCATGAATGCTGTTCACTAATGTTCTCTCACACAATTGCTGCTTGAAAATTTTGATGCTTGTACTTCAGTAGCTGCCATTCTTACTTGTCTCTTTTGATTAATTGTCCTGAAGAAAGTATCTGGCTCATAAGACCCATGGTAGAAATCTTCTAAGAGCAGTTTGCTCGTGCACCAATATATTCAAGTTAACCCACCATATTTAGTCTCAGTTTCATAGAAAACCTTTCTTACCTCATAAGAAAGTAACATCTGGTCCCAAGAACATACAAAAAAGTGCAAAGCAGTTTTCTGTAGCTGTTTACCTTTCTGTAGTGGTTCATTTTTTTGTTGTATAAATAATGATTACTAAGCATGAGATCTTATTTCCTCTTAACTACCGCCTATCCTCCACAGACTTCTGCCATTTGTGATCATATTGTGTTTTTCTTCTTTGCCTGAGAGCCTTTTAAACACTCTTTCAGTCCCCAGCTTTGTAGCACTCTTTGTGGATCTCACACTTGCCTGAGTTAAACCAATGGTCCTTAGAGTCATGTTTATTATACTATCAATCTGCTTATCTGTTCTGCAAAGTACATTGAACAATTTAACATGTAACAGAAAAGCTAAATTGCTGTTGAATGCAACCACACAGTGATCATAGATAGCTGGGAGGTGTGCCTTAAACTGCTGCATATGTGACATGTTGTAAATCCAAATAATATGTGAGCAGTTTATCCTTTTGAAAACTCTGCTGTAATTCCCTGTTCAGCTAGACATCTGCAATTTCTTCTGTATTTGATGAGATATGTATATAGAAATCTGAAATTTAACCTAAAACATTACATTGATTCAACACCTGAAATTGTTATCTAGACACATTTTATGAATTATTCAGTTGTCCACCTTGTTGTGGAAATGTGTCCATAGACTTTGATGGTTAAATGTTTAATAGTGAATCATTATTTTTAAAAAGTATTTTGTTTTTGAAATATCAAAGTATATTTATTGCAGTTTACTATACCGTGTTTGCAAAACTTTTATTGAAAACAAAAACCTTTTTATGTAGCTTAAATGCCTTACCTGTTTATTTCTAGATAAGCTTATTTCTCCTTAAATTTCAAATAACCAAAACTCCCTTTAAATACATGAAATAAATAAATTACCAACCAAAAAGAATCCTGACTTAGTAATCAATTAAGAATTTGTTTGCCCAGTTGCAGGCTGGAGTGAATTTTTATGGTTGAGATATAAACTGCTGAAAAAAACCCCATTTTTTTTTTTAATGGAAATGCTGAAAGACCTTTAGATGAGATGGTCTTCTTGAGAGCTAATAAACATAAAAGTAACAACACAAATCACTTTAACTCTTTAAAATAATATTTGTTGTCCTTCGGGAGTGATGTTGAGCATAGTACAGTGGCTGCAATGATGAGATTAAAGTATAAAGGTCAATAAACATAGAAAACAGAAGTCCTTCCATTTTTGACCAATATCAGTGAGAGAAGGTTTCTTAATGCATCAATTACCTTTTCCACTCAGTAGCAAAATATTTAATTGCCTGGCAATGGAATAGGAATAATTGTTTCTTTTCAGTGACCTAGGTATTCCTGTGGTTTTCTGAGCAGAATGGAGGCTTGGAAAAAAACAAACCAAATCAAACCAAAACACAACAAATCATGGAACCACATGGAAAGACTTTCCTTGGCATTGACAGGGACCTCTGAGAATGGAATCCCTAACCTTGTATGTAGCCTACAGCCAGTTTGTTTTGATAGTATTAGCTGAAGGAGGAATTGTTCTGTGCAGAATAGGTGCTTCCCTTGAACACAGAATTGAAACATCAAGTAGTTTTTCTTATGTGAAATCCAGCAGGAGCTGGTCTGCCTGGGAACTCAGCTCCTTTGAAGAACATCAGATGACCACAGATACATAAGAATAGGAATTTATATGAAATCACACATATGAGAAGCACTGGTCTAGGAAGTGTCATCTCTAGGACATGACGGGAAGGGCTGTGATTCTGGTGTTACTTGCTAGGTACCAGTCTGTGCAAGCATGGCAAACAGAGTCTTGGACCTACTGTCTGCCTTCTGTCCCTATCACAGCCTTTTGAAGAATTGTTGCGCTATCAGTCTGGTTGTTTATGGGAAATTGAGGCCTACAATTGTAATACTTCCCTTCACATATGTTCTTGTTTTGTAACACTGAAGGGAGGTCTAATAATGCAGGAGTTCTGTGTAATTTTCGTTTGCAGCTTTAAAAGATTTTTTTTTTTTTCAGGTGGGAAACATTTTCCAACTGATTCTGCAAATGCCAAAGTCTGTGTTTATCTTTACAGACTTTTTTCCTTTTAGCATGGAATATGAAGTTGTTGCTGTGACATGGAAAATAAACTTGCTTGTACCAACTTTAGTAAATTTAATTCTTACCACTTTATGTTTCATATTGCCATAATGTATGCAAAATGCTTAGCAATTCAAAACATCTTTCCAGGTCATTTTCTCCCCTAACAGCCAAATCAGCATCAAAAACTCTTCATTGTTTAAAATGTACTGACAGAAGAACTCTAACTGTACAATTATGTACATACTTAGTCATAAAAGCTCAGGATTTTCATACAAGCAGACATTGCTTCCATGCCTCCACCAGTTTTGAGTCTGAACTACCAAGATCCTTTGTCCTAACATTACTAATTTTCTATTATTGTCTTTATTTATATTGGTCTGTGAGGCCAAACCATGCTAGTGGGCTCCTTCAGACGTTAATTGTGATATATGTGATAAGTATGTGTGCAGGAATCCCTTTTAAGAAGAAAAGCATTCAAATAAATGTTCACATACATGCACTAATAGACACCTGAAGAGAAAGGGGGTATATGTGCATATCCTCTGCAGTCCTAAGGAAATTATTTCAATACATTACCCAGTTACTTCATCTCTTAGTGTATTTAGAACTAGATTTTCATTTGCACTAAGTCTCCTATGCACTCTGTCAGGGAGTAAGAAGGACTTTAAATGACTGCATCCTTTATGAACAGAGGTGAAAAGGATCTTATCATAAATAAGGATTATACTTTTAGGGTAGTGTTTAATTCAGTGTGAGAAGATGCTACATGTCATTTGAAGCCAGAGAACTATACAAATATAGACTCTGTTTGCAATGTAACTGACAAAGCTGATAGCAGAAATTGGGCCATTTTGAAGTTTCAGTTACTGTGCAGCCAGTGATCATGAGAACAAAGCACATGTGGTTTCCAGTAATGTAAAAAATAAATCATGGTAAGGCAGCATTTTTTGGTTATAAATGGTCATGTTTCTCCATTGAAGTAATGTAAATGTACTTAATAGTTATTTTAAGAATAGCATTTACCCAGACTTTATAGTATTTATAGAAAAAGTCTATTAGGAACAGCATTTTTGAGGAAGATACCCCAGGGGGGCTGCATTATGCTAAAGTGAAGGGCCCTTATTGTGTCTACTATTTGTGTGCCATTTTTTTTTTTTTTTCTAGTCTAATGAAATGCACTGCAGTACATTGAAGAAGACATACCTTAAAAATAAATTAGATTTCTAGACCTGCAGATGAGATTTACAGTAGTGGACAGGTACGATGTTCAAGTAAACTGCCAAAGGATAAATAAGAGCCTACTTCACTTCTGCAGAATGCCAGAAGCATTGCTGATAGGAGCTTTGGCCTCCAAAGCAATCTCAGTATTTGCATCGGGTTAATCAGTTCTACTTCAACTTCTAAATTTAATTAGCAGTTCTGTCCAGCTTCTGAGATGCCAGAAAATGTCTCTGAGTGACTCTCACCGTGCTATGCAATAGAAAACATTAATTTTGTATTTGCCATTTCCTAATCTGCTGTCTATCTTGATACACAAACTATTTTGTGGACAATTAGGAATTTTTTAAAAAATA
>JAOEGS010008110.1:37754-63111 GCA_025447755.1 Corythornis vintsioides
TATATAAAAAAAATACAACCAACCAAAAAAATAAAAGCAATAAAACCAAAACCCCACCAAACAACCAAAAAAAAAAATTGATTGTATAAGATTTAACATGACATTTGCTATACATCTGAAATATATTGTCATCCAGGGAACCAGCCCTTGGTCCTCTGGTGAAATCACTGCCTGCAGCAGGGCCATAGCAGATGCTGATGAATGACACCATTATTAGCATTATTTCAACACAGTCAGTGGAATGGGCAAAGAATTAGGCCCCTCACTCGGATGCCTTTGTTGTTTTCACAGTGCCATTTAATACAAACAAAAACCTTTATTGCTGTCAGAAGAATTTCCTTCATGCTGCTGCAAGTGCTTGCATGTGATTTCTTCAGCCCACGCTGACAGGAATCTGCTGCAGGAAGATGGTAGCAATTTTGAGACAATAGCCTTATGATTAGAAATGTTAAGGTATATGATCAGCAGCTGACTGCAGATTCTCAAGGGCACCCGAGACAAGATGTACCATGTGAAATGGAATAAAGAAACATTAGTGGCTAAATAATTGAATTATCTTGGATAACATTTAAATTACACTGTTTCCCAGTGGATACCACTTTTCTTCATTTAACTGGACACTGCTCAGCTGAATGTTAACAGCTCCCACAAATGTTCCTTTGCTTTTCACAACAAGCTTCAGTATATGGCCTTTGAGCTCTCTGACGTGGTCGTACACAACCTGAAATAATAGATAATGAAACAGAAAAATTCATACACATTTCTGCATCTGACAGGCAAAATACTTCATTACAGCATTCAGGATGATGATTACAGCTTTGTAGTAATTGCTTTAAACTGCCCTCCAGAATTATAAACTACCAACCATAAGCCAAATTCAATTCCCTTAGTGAATTTACTATAGAAATATATTTGACCTTATGTGTTTTATATAAAAGAGGTTCTGCCAGTTTAGGTTTGTGAAATCTGATTACCAAGCACTTGTAAATAAATTTCAAACCAATGTGGTCCAATTCTTGAAAAAAAATAGGTATACATCATTTTCCCAGTGAAAAATTGAAGCTCTAATCTAAGCAGAGTTTTGAACTCAGATGTGAAGAAATAACAGATCCTCCATGAAGCTCGGCAGAAAATGGTAATATTATTGGTTTTCTGGAGGAGAGATTCAGATGTAGGGTACTCATCACAGACAGCAGCATCAAAACATAAGGTAGGTAATTCTGTAAAAGTGTAGACTATTATAATTTAAGACTCTTTTTCCACAGCAGCTGCTGTGATAAATGGTATTGCTCTTCTGCAAAAATCAGGAAAAAAAAAAAAGGAAAACAGTTGTGATCTTATGGTTTTTTACTATGTTTTGTACTTATTACATGTTCCTTAGTAGTGCCTTAAAGCAACTTCATGTTTCTGTCTTATGAAGTTGTATCCCATCAATGCACAGTACCTCAGATTTTTTTCTCAGTACTATACTTGTGATTAAATCTTGTGCTACATACCAGAATTCAAAAAGATCAAGTCAAAGCAAAATCAATTTTCCTTTGAAAATTGTCTTTGAATACAAATAACTTTATGCATGATTCTGGATGCTGACTGCAATGTGCACATTAAAAAAAATGAAGCATTTGGAATCATTAAATGGAATCATTAAACATGACAGAAAGCTCAGCCCAGTCAAGAGAAGTTGTAGATGTGGAACATCTCTGAGGCTGGACCCAATTTTGCTAAATTTGGATGATTCTGTTACTTGAGAACTGCTGTTAACATTTCTCTAATTAAATGAGACATCTTTGGTTAACATCTCTTTAGAAAATTTCTTGGAATTACCTTAATACTTATCCTTGAAATTACCTTAATACTATGAGTACACACTGAGCTTAATTGTGCAATGTTCATTTGTATTTTCTGAAAACACACCAGAAAACTCTAGCTGGTCTCATCTGCCTCTGGGGGACCACAGAGTGATTTTGCCCACACTGCAGGGTTGTCACAGACAGACAGACAGACAGACAGACAGGACCTCTGGCTACTCTGGCAGCAAGCACCAGAGAGGACACCAAGGTCTGTGCTCTAGGGGAGTGTTGGTGCTGTGAGGGTGAGTGGTCACTCAGGTAATGAACAACTTTTGTCTTTGGACACAAAAAGGTGTTAAGCTTTGAGCAATGACAGACCTTGCAGTGCTGGGTGCAAATAACCTGCTTCTAAAATGGTATTGCAGACTCACCCAGAGCAAGGTTGTATCACCAAGATGTATGGACAGGAGAAAAGTCTGGACATAGCTGAATTAGGATGTGGATAAAACAAATGTCACCTTCCAGAATTTCATAGTCAGAACAGTTAAATCCTTAAATGATTGTGCAGTATTTGCCTCCCATTTACACAGCCAGATCAAGGAGAGGTGAGTTACACGTGGCCATGCAGCAAATCAGTGGGACAGTTAGGGCTGGAAATCAAATATTCCTGGCTCCAAAAAGCTGCACTGGTGACCTACAGGAGTCTAATGACATTTTAATTGCAAATTCAGGACAGTTGCTTCTCCTCAGGTAACCATGGCACAGTTCCTAGATTTCCTCCTGACTGTCTAAATGAGCTTTGATGCATGGTGCTGGAGGGAGTGGCTGTGGCTCCTCATGCACCTGCCTCCTACTCCTCCTCCTCCTCCAGCAGGCGGGCTGGGGCTGTTTGGGTTGTTGCAGGCCAGTGTCCCCTCTGCAGTAACACAGACTGCTATGGGCCCAGGTATATCTGCTCTTACTGGGCTGCACCCCAAGGGCAGGATGTAGAGAGTTCCCTCTGAGTCTCCCTTCAGTATGGCAACACACACTTGGCTTTATCTTGGAAGTGTGCTCATTTTGGGGGTGTGTACCTGCAGACACTCAAGGGGCAAAACAGGGACAACTGAGACCTTGGAAAGTGTCTCAGGGCAAATGATACCTCTGTGAGCAAGACCCCACTGCAGTTGGTTCTGGTCATTGTGACTTTTCTTGGCAAGAGTTTAAACTCAAATAATTCAGATTTCTTTTCATAGAATGGTTTGGGTTGGAAGGGACCTTAAAGATCCTCTAGTTCCAACCCCCCTGCAGTGAGCAGGAACAAATACCACTATAGCAGGTTGCTCAAAGCCTCATCCACAATGGTCCTGAACACTTCCATGGGGGAGGGTGGGAGGAAGAAGGAGCAAATAATTCTCAGTATTTTCACTTTCTTTCTTGGCTTTTCACTAGGTACCCTGCAACCTCCCAAGCAACTCTATTCCTTACACTGGTTTATAAGCAGGTATGTTGTTGTTTTTACACTACATTCCATTCGTCTATATTCTTTCTCATCTCCATCTCAACCATCATCTGTAGTGCAGTGTTATACTAGTGTGAATGAAACAAACTCCTAAATCCAAAGGAAAAAGAGAAAACAGGGGTGCTTGCTAAAAGCAACTCCAAAACATTTGGCATAGTTCCTTCTATTGTCAGTCCTCTTGGACCTTCACATTTTCTCTCTCACACGCGTGATGAAAAATCAGAAATGAAATGTGCTTTTTTGCAAGGCTGATAATTTGCTGTAGGCAGTCAGAAGCAATAAAAGCACAAAACTAAAAACAAAAAATGCCCAAGAGAAGCACACATCAGACTTTGCTCAGTCTTGAACACTGAGAGAAATTAATATTCAGGTTCCCTCCAGCCACTTGGCTTTAATAAAAACTTACGAACTCATAAAAGAGGCGAGTACATTTCCGTGCACAGCCTGTTGGACAGTAACTGACTTACAAGACAGCTGACTTCTATTTTTAGTAGATTTTCTTCCCTGGGGTGGCTACTGCCTCAGTCTACCAGCCTTGGACAGAGAATGCATACAGAATGCTATCACATATGGAAGAACAGAGCTGCTAACAGCACAAGTATCAGGATTGAAATGTCTAAGTTCAAGGGAACCATATGTCCCCACTGTGATTAGCAGCTCCTGCTGAAAAAGATTGAGCATCTGTGAAGAAGGTTGTAAGTGTGGAGTAATGGATATGAACGTTCATGGAATTGTTCTGAACAGCAGTGGAATGGTCCTTAACCAGACTTAAATCCCTTCCCAGTGACTACTGTCTGACTGCAGACAGGATTTGGGATTTTCTTGTGTCCAACTTGATGTAATAATGATTAGGAAGATAACTGTCTGTGACAGCGATGCTGGCTAGCTCTTGTCTCTAGTCCATTCTGGATACTTTACAATGAATGCTATTATATAGTCCTCTTTCTTTGCTTTAAACACCTTTCAAATGTAAATATGTTTATTTAGATGGTTTGAGAAGACTCATTCCACTGTCTCTGATTGCAAAAAAGTATGTCACAAAAAAATAAAGCCTATTTCTCTGTTATTCCACTGTAGTGCCATAAGGAGGGAAATCTGCCTCTGCTGTTCACAGCAATGCTACTTGAGGAGCCTACTTACAGAAGTCATCAGTGTAGGTAGGTAACTTTTGTAATCAAGTAGAGGTAAGAAAAAGAAAAACATTAAAACCTCAGGTCTGGGAATCTAGGAGATAAGGACTCTTAGTCTCAGCTGGCTAATTTAAGCTTCATTGTATCTTATCTAAGAAACAGGGTGGAGTGGTAATATTTTCCATGCCTGATCAGAGAGCATTTGTATGTTGTTACATGTCATAATTAGAATCTCCAATCCCACTCACCGTTTGACTCTCCTCTACCCTCACAAAAGACTACAGTTTATGCCACTTCCCATTCTGCCATTAACATTTCTCCATACAAATCTTTCTTTTCTCCCCAGAGGCACGAGCACTTTAGTAGTGTATCTTCCTCCTCCTTTTTGATTGCACTCATTGCAACAGCTTTAAATCCTGCACTGTTATTTTATTTCAAGGATGGGCGAAGAAAATGAAGTAAGAAAGGGTGTAGGGAAGTGAATGGTACTCACAATTTCGTTGTAAGTAGGGTCAGAGCTTTTTGGAGCTGTTCTTGTTTTCCTTCGACTGACCTCACAAGGACCTGACAGCAGATAAAATTCAGCATGTGCACTTGGGGCAGAGCCATCTGGGAGGTGCTGAAAAACACAACAGTCATAAATATGAATGCCTGTGTTCTAGGAATGAAAACAAATCAAAAGTACAAAATGAAATGTGGACTGGAAGCAGACACAGAAGCATGTTAGCTTCTCTGTATTGTGTTGGCTAAAGGGGAGTGCTGGTGCAGTAAACAACAGAAATTCAGCTTATTATTGAATCCAGAAAAGAAACTAAATAATACAAGAGTAAGGTAAAATTGCCTATCTTTAATATTTTACATTCTGATGGAAAAACCTCTGAAGCCTCAATCTACTTTAACTCAGCTTAATCTGATATAATGTCTAGCCCCTTCATTTTCCTGAGCAATGCATAGAAACTGGATTCTAGCCAGGAAGCTCCTATTGGTTTTAACCCCTAAGCAGCACTGCTGATGCTGGGGAAAGCTGATTGTTTCCAAGGGTGTTTCATAAAGCTCATTACAATGGAAAACCCTGCAACAGTATGGGCAGAACAGGGTTCTTATAATAACATTTCCCATCTCTTCCCATCACACATCTACAAACTCTCTTCAATGTTCCAGTTCAGATTACTGAGTGACATTCCAGATATTCCATTTGATGGTAGCACTCAAGATCAGAGCCAATCTATTAACCAGGCTTAGTCAGAAGCTAATGATGGTGGGTGGAGAGTTTTTGGATAGCTTCTGAGCACTTCTAAGGTGCTAAAGCAATATTGCAGGTACTTGGAAAACACACTACTAGTAGGAGAGGCTTTAAAAGAACACACAGGAAACAAGGCAATGAAAAGCTATGGAACAGCTGTCTTGCCAGCCTATCTCGGTTAGTGCTTAGCTTAGAACTAAGCAGAAACTCGTGTGTTAATAACAGAGGATGCAATCAGAAGGCACAAAATGGGGCATATCAAATTATCAGTAATTTTGATCAGCCTTTTAGGAAACTAGTCTGCCTGAGAGCTCACAGGCAATCCAGTGACAGGGTGCAAATGAAAATGCAGGCATCTGAAAACGTTTGGAACTGGTGAACCCAGACTTCTACACAGGCAGTTGTGTTTATTTCCCATTGTAATTTTACCTGGCTCAGAATAGAACTGTTTTTGGATTGTTCAATTTGGATTGTTCACCATACCTGTCTAGAAACATGAGGCCTTCCACAGGCACCAGCACAACATATCCTTGTGACAGGAGAAACTGTTGGCGTCCTACCAATAAATAACTTGTTTATTGGGAAGCAAAACAGTGCTTGTGAGTGTGAGCAACTAGTCCTAGTGCAACAAATCTCTGCTTTTTCTTACCTGCTATGATCCTTGGAAGCAAATGATGTGGTCAAATGCAAAGCTTGTTACTGCCCTCCTTAATTTAACACTTTACAGCACCAAAGGATGCACTGCTCCAATTGCTGCATGTTATTAGCACCATGTTAACAATGACTGTTGTTATTGCTAAACTCCCCAGAGTACATCTGATTTAAAATACACATGGGGATTAGATAGATGAGATTCAATGGGCAAAAGAAGAATGCCATTAAATGGCAGTAAAACTAGCTGGCATTTTCCTAGAGCAGAGTACCACATGGTTTATGGTTTACACTGAGCATTTAAAAGCCCATCTCTATTGATCTGGGACTATGCCAAAACTTCAATCAAGGATTCCAGATAACAGTAAAATGATCAGTGTCTTAAAAAGCAGGAAGGAGAATGATGTAGCCTTAAATACCAGTTCAAGCAATGAGGATCCTAACTGTAAATCAAGCCTGTCCCTTCCAAGTGAATACATAATCACCACTGAATTTGAAAGTCAACAGATTTTGTTTCTCAGAAAAAAAAGGAAACATGGCTAAAAAAATAAAGGGGCACTGTGTGTCAGTCTTTAAGATCTTACCAGGCCAGCTGCTGAGGCCCAGCACAATGATCTTCACTATCTTAAGCACAAATACAGTAGAGGGAGAGTCCTTTGCAGTGCCCAAGTCAGAATTCTGAGAGCTGGGGTCAGCAGCAGCTGCAAAGGGCACCAGGCTGAGGAGCCCATATGGTAGGTAACTGCCTACAAAGGCAACAATCTGTCCACTTCTGCCCCCCTTTGAGCTGCCCAGACAGGACATGGTGTAGCCACAAGTGCTGTGACTCTGCACACCTCAAAACAACAAAGGCACAGATCACAGCAGCACTGTTTGCATTAGAAACAGGCTCAGCCTGACATTCACCTGTGAGGGAAAGAATCCAAGCTGATTGTCGTGTGATTGTTTAACCAGAGCGTCCTGAAGCACATGTGATGAATCAAAAGAAGTCAGATCAAATTGTCACTGCACCTTTGTCTTGCTCCTTGTACCCTGCTAGCAATGCTAGCACATTGCCCAGCCTGCAGACAACTAACCTTCCCCCATCAGCTGACTCCTCCCCACAGCTTTGCAGTAGAGCTGTGGTCAAATGAAAGATGGGCAGAAAACTGCTTCCTCACTGTGCCTTTGAACGTAGTTAAATACATGTTGAAACAAGTCAGTGGGAGGAGAAGGTCAAGAAGGAAAAACCAAAAAGACAGTATTTTAGTGATTCAGAGGAGAAAACTCAAGGCAAAGTAGTTGCTCTGGGGTCTTTCAGAAGTATTAGAAAGCCACTTTTCATGAATAGCAATAATCAGAAGCCCGTTAGAGGAAATTTAAACTACAGCCTCCTGAATTCCAACTGGAGATCTTAGTTCTGGTTCTTGGGTGTTGTTTTCCCCCCTGCAGATAACATTTTCCCACTTCATCTTTCCTTGCTGAGGAAAAGCAAACAGGCCACTCCAAATTCCAGTTTCTCCATCTGCAGTGGCACTGTTATGCCATCAGGTGATCAAAAAGCTTTAGCTGAGCACTCTTCAAGCCAGGATCTGGGCAGTTTCACAGTCACAGTGTGAAAACCAGAGTGGGATTAACACAGCAGAATTCTCTGTTTCAATCTAAAGGAGGTGAAATACTCAGTAAACTGATTTATTAAGACAACTGACAAGGCAGGCAAAAATCCCAAACTTTCAGGGTAACTAGTCCTAGCTCAGGCTTTCACATATGAGTTGAGCACTTGTTTGATTAAAAGAGAATGGAGAAAATATCAGGGATTTTCTTTCTTTCTTTCTAAAGATTATGTCTTCTGTCATATTATAGTGTCACATTTTGTGAGCAAAAGCCCTGGATTATCCTTTCACTTCTAACTCAGACTGCCCTGGCACATTTATCACCTTAGGTAATGGTGAAGAACATCTGACCTAAGTGCCCATCTCATTGGCATCAAATAAACAGTGAGGTTTCCAGCAGGCTTATGAGTAATTCTGAAATCAGAAATAAAGCCTTTTGTTATCAATTGCTCAAAAATCACTGATAGTCCATAGTCCAGGGCAGAAGAAAAATCAAAGGGTACCTAGGGGATGACATTTTTCACTCTAACTAATCTGCAAAACCTTTATAGCTTGAATGTACTTGTGATCCAGCAAACACCCACAGTTTTAGACTGAATTCTGGTTTAATTCTGTAGTCATCTCATTAACCCCAAATTTAAGGGAGTTTAATACCTTTAAAAGAAGTTATTCCAATTTAAATTAATGTCTTAAACCTTCCATTGTGTATGCTTGTGAATAACTTTAAGCTATAAAAAACTGAAAGGATGAAAAGGTATAAAATCAAGTTCTCAAAAGAAATGCCACAGCTCTCCTTACAAGTCTCTTACCTGCCTGCTTGACCTTGATAATGACTGGTGTGTTTTTAAGAAACTCAGGTACAGCTGCCCCCATATATGTTCAAAAAAGCAGTTTCTTTTTGAAATGTTGTTTTCTTCTAAAGTCAGGCAGAAGGTGATGAAAATATTTCTGAATAAGTGGGAGTGAGGGAAAGGAAATAATACTCTGGTTTTGCTTCTTGCCACATCTGTAATTCAGCACTGAAAAACTAATACACACATGGATCTGTGTTCCATTTTTCATTCCAATTCTCTTTCCCCAAACCAAAGAAGTATTGATATTTACTTACAGAAACCCAGGCTGTGTAACTTCATTTTAAACATACTAGCTGTAGCTGGGAAATAATGCATGAAATTCAATTAATGTTTCCACAAGCATTATATTATCCTAATAATTTTTCTCCCTTGATCTTTATTAACCACCCACAACTCTCCTCAGGAATGGGTGCTTTGTTAGCACTACGAAAGGCTTCACTACAAAATTCACTATATATTGAACTATGCAGTTTAGCAGCCAAACTGTACATTGGGCCTTACTCCTATGAATTTTAAGGGAAGTTTCATGGTTTTAGCACTTTAGGACTAATGTAAAGACTTTTTAAAACTCATGTCTTCTAAGTGACATCAAATTTTCAAGTGGCCTAAAGCCTAAATCATGTCATCAGTTCCTCTTATCATTAGCCATACAGATCTATCTTTTCCACCTTTTGTCCTAGAGTGAAGCAAATTGATGGCTCCTGAACACTTGATAGTTCCAGCTGCTGTTCTCTTTTCATCATTTTTCATTTTAAACCACCTTGACAAAAAAAATGATCAAAGGAAATTTGTATTAACTAATGCCATCTTTCCTCCTCTATAAATAACTTCCTTTCTTCTCCCACAATTAATTTCCTGTACATTTTCAAATCCAAGTTGCTTTCTTCCCCTTCTTCAATGTAGAAAAGAACTTGTTTACTTTGCCCAGTAGCTCTAACTCTGTTTTTCTGTTCTTTACCCAAATCTTGTGTTGTTCTCTTATATGCATTGAGAACTTCCACAGAGTGAAGAGAGGACTACAAAACGTACCTTAATACAGTCACCTCTTGAAAAATCCTATCGCCTTAAAAATGGTTAAAAAAGCCTTCACAGCTACAAAGCTAAAGGTTTAAAGTGTACACACAAGGCAAGTCTGATTATGATCCAGTAAAGGAGGATTAGAAAAAATCCAGAGAAGAAATCAGCCTTTCACCCCTGCAACCTGTATCAATTACTAGCTGCCTCTTGACTAAATGAAAACCAGGCCAATGTGGAAAAGCCATCAGTGCTGCTGCACTTTCTGAGGAACTCAGCAGAGAAAGGCTAAACCCTGACTCTGTAAACTGCAGCTTCATTAGCAAATACAGCCTCTCAAAAAGATAACATCCTCTGGGCTGTTTCTACATGTAAAAAGCTGAGCAAATCACAGTGATATCACAGAGCAAGAGGTTCCTTCAGAACCAGATGAGGAAGGTATAGAGACCTTCAGGACAAAGGGGACTGCAGTGTGAATAAGTGGCTCTCTTGTCACTTCATAAATCCCAGTGTGGGGCTGAAGACCCATCATTATTTTTCCCCTGAGCTCTAAGCACTGAACACCTCTATCCTGCTCTGCTACTGACCATCTAGGTTTTGTGTCACACACTATTTTCAAATGGCTTCAAAGAAAAATGACAATAAAATCACATTTGCAGTAATTTAATAATAATTAGCAAAAGAAGATAATCCACTGTGATGCACCCTGCACTGTCTGCTGTTGGCAAAAACAAACAGAAAACCCATAGCCAAAAATGAATCCACAATTCAGGTATTTTTTCCAAAACAACTGTTTGGGGGCTTTTCACCTTGTTGGTTTTTTTTTTTTTTCCTTTTCTTTTTTTCCTCCTCCTTCTCTGTGGGCAACTTCATTCTTATTCCTGACTTCTTTCCTATCTCATGCATAAACCCAGGTATGTCTATAAAGTGAGGAGATGCACGGTGCCAGAGGCCACTGACATGGAAGCCAATGACAAAACAACAACAAAAAAGAAATGAAGATTCCCTCAATTTAATGGAAGGAAATAAAAGTTGTTTCAGAACAACATATATTTTGTCTCAGAAAGTCCTGGAAAGAACTTTGTTTTGAGCAGGCATTTGTACCTGCCAGCAATGTGGCAGTGTCAGGGGAGCAAACCTCCAGATGGCTTTGTCCTTTACTGTGATAAAAATGCACAAGTGCTCTCTCTGTGTTAGTGATTTCAACCTCCACATCCAGTTTCTGCACTTGGTGCAGTCAAGTACCCTCAAAATCCTCATCAAGGAACTGAGCTGCAGTTCTGACACCCTGTTTAAAAAGTACAGTTTACTGTCTTGATGATCCAGAAAGAATTGTATATTAGGATAGACACAATCCCAAATGAAATGGGGTCTGTACAGCCACGTGAGAACAACTGTCAGGTAAAACAGGCTCTTGCTTTTTACTGGAAAAAGGACTCGTGTCCTTGTTAGTCTGTTCTTAACCAAGTTAAGTCTTAATAACAATAAATCACTCCTGAAGAATCAATCACTCCCAAGTAACCCCACTGAGAACTGTTCTTTGAACTTGTACTCTCCTTTTTAAAGAAGCCCTGAGAGAAATATTTTACTATCAAAGTCTTATAAAGATGAACTACTTTCTTTCTGCACCATGACATCAGGATCTGGCTTCTCTCACTGGCAGTCTCATGTCTCACCATTTGCTTGTTTTAGCTGCATAAAATAGAATCATTAAGTTTGGAAATGACCTTCAAGATCATAAAATTCAGCTGTCTACCCAAATATTCTCAGGAATACTAAACCATGTCCTGCCACACAGAGACACACTGAACATCTTCAGGGATGGAGATTCCACCTCCTCCCTGGGCAGCTTGTTCCAAGGCCTCACCACTCTCTCAGCAAAAACATTTTCCTAATATCCAACCTAAACTTCCCCTGGTGCAACTTAAGCCCATTTCTTCTTGTGCCCTCCATCTCATTCAGATGAGATATAAATAAAGACATTGAACAAGCCTGGCCCCAAAGAGAGCACTGGGAACACTGCTGGTGTCTGGCCACCAGCTGCATTTCTCTCCAGTTGCCACCACTCTCTGGGCTCGGCCATCCAGACAGTTTCTAACCCAGGAAATTTTCCACCTACCCAAGCCTTGAGCTGTCAGCATATCACTGTGGGTTATAGATCTATATATCCTTGAGGAAATCCTACTCATTTGCCCAAGCTGCCTGTAGGGTTCTGGAAATTAATTTCATTCTCTTGATCTTGGTCTGTCTTCACTACTACCTCTTATGTTTTCTTCCTTTGCAACCAGTGACAAATTTAATTTATGTTCACCTTCATCTCCAAGATCACTCAGAGTATTAAGCAGAGCTCACTATTTCTTGTTGGCTTGGGGTTTTTTTTGTTTGTTTTTTTTTCTTCTTCAACACATACCAACTACATAGGGAATTACTTATTTAAAAATTAGCAGTTCAAATTTAGAGCAGTACAGCAACTGTGACAGATTAAAGGGTTTAACAAGAAATAATAACACAACTTTCTGTACAACATATTTGTCAAACACCTATCATAACAAATATGTTGGAGAACAGCAGTAATCCCTGTGCCACAGAAACAGATCTCATCTCTTCTCTATTTAAACTACTGAAGAATAGTAGTACTCTTTGTTTATAGGTGTTCAGATAATTTTCAGTCCAAAAGATAACATAGTCTAAGCTAACTTCCTTTCATTATTAACATGAAAACATTCTCTAGTAATATAAAATTAAATCCACATTCTTTGTAAGCTAGAGTTAGCAAAAGAGCTTTCTTTACATGGCTTATAGTTTGGTTTAATTTTGGTTTTTTTTCTGTGCCAGTCTAGGGAGAGCTCCATCCAAATTTGTTACCTCCCTCCATCAGCTAAGCTGCTGATTTCATCCTGTCACCAGTACTTTCTGAGCAACTTCTGTTCAGCTTAAAGAGGTTCTTTCAACTTGTGATCCCTCCCTGGATGACTAACTAGGCTTGGCCTACCTGTGCAACTTCTTCCCAATGCCTGTTGGCTTATCCATGGGCTGCAGAGAAGAAAGCAGGATACAATCATAATATCCTGAAAGGATAACATGGCTTTTTGTTTAATTGGTACTCATTGCATTGCTGGCAGGTAATATATTTTATCATTTACATCTATCTAATGATATTAATAAAGTTAGTGGGCCCATGAGAGGAATGATAAGAACCAAATAAGACTGAACAAAAATCCCCTCTCCTTACCCACCTCAAGCTAGAGACAAAACCAAGCAGAGGCACCTGAGCACCTACATGGATAACTCTCCTTCAGCCCTGCACCTGCAGCTTTAGAACTAGATATTACCCCTGTGGTTTAGGGCAAGCTTGGCTCTCACCTTTCTTCTCAGAGCATTTAAACCATCACATCTCACAGAGGTTTGTGGAAGCAATTTGTACTCAGATGGTGTAGGACACCAAATGGAAAGAGGCTGGATGTCTGTGCAAGCCTAAAGCTGATTAGTAATTCCTCACCCACACATCAACTATCCCAGAATCATTAATCACCAAGAGTGGGACATGACAGCTGCAGAACTTTTATAAAAGGAAAGCTGGAAGTAGTTGTGGAAAATACTGTAGGAGTTTATTTTTCTTCCAGCAGATTTCCCCCTGTAAAATTGGTTCTGAATTCATCACCCACACACGCTTTCCTGAATTCTAGTAACATTTTACATTTATTGGCATGAGGTTCAGGATAAGTTGGCTTTGTTTCTCCTCCCCACTGCCCCTGAGGAGTTATTCTGTCCACAAGAAGTAATGGGCAAAAAATGTTCAGCAGGGAGGATTGAAAGTTTAGCTGCTTATCTAGAAAAGCAGGGCATGCCTGAAGTCATGGTAATGAGGTCGGCAGACAAAGCAGACTTCATTCTGAGCTAATGCTGAACCACTCTTCCTTTCTGCTTCTCTGGGAATTAAAAAATTATACATATACATCTATATCTATATGTTAGCCAGCCTTTTCTCAACTGCAGAAATGGGGTTTTCTTTTCCCTCTGGTGTCTTTTGGGATGGGGAGCAAGGCCAGCAGTGCAGCAGCAGGTAGCCTGGCTGTTCTGCCTGCTAGCCCATACTCTGCTCTGGGCTGGGTGTCCCCCCTTCTCTGCACTGGCTAATACTGGGATGGATTGAACTGGACTTGAACACTGCAAGTTCAAAACAGAAATGTCTTTCAGTTTTCATAAATCCACCTCCACAGCTTCTACACAGATCTAGGTGCTCAAGTTTTCAAAGTAAACTCAAGCCACCTTCCTAGCACCTCCCTGTGCTCCTACTGCTGACTGCTGTCTTTCACCAGGGATTGTGTTGCCACAGCTAGACAGTTTCTGTTCTTAGTGGTTTTAGGAGGAAGATAAAGGAGACTCAGGGGAAGTTTGTTTTGGGATGTGAAAGGACTTGTTAGCTGAGTGCACTTTGCCAGGTACTGTGCTACTGTGTGTGTAGAAGCAGCTCTTCTGCTGCCACATCCTGCATGACTCCAGAGGTAAATTCCTCTGGTCTGTCCATACAGCCTCTCTGGTTTTCATTAATACATAAAGGTTTTGTTCTAGCCCAGCTTCACTTTATTAAGGCAATACTGCCTGTGCTGCCTCTGCACAAAGTGCCCAGCGTTGCACTGTCTGCATTTGAGTGGAGCAAATGATTCCCCAAGAGGCTGACTTAAAATGATGGAATAGACATGTTTGGAAAGTTGCATTTCATTAGAATCACAGCTTTTGTGGCTTTGAAAATTTGATTTAAAGTTTTTTCCTCATGATGCCATTCAAATCACAAGCAGAAGCAGTGGGTCTGATGTGTGTCACCTGACTTGCAGTAGCTGAGTCAATTAAACAATATGAATTAATGAGGAAAATCTTGAGACAGAAAAATTGTTAGTATCTCATAAATATCTATTAACAGAACTAATCTTCTTTGTGCACTCAAAGTCTTAAACCAGAGACAAACATTTGCAAGCAGTCTTGACATCTCTCTGTGCAAACAGTTTGTCTGGCTGGATTGCTGCTCTAGGTGCAAGTATTTTCTCAGAGGAAAAAAAAAAATGGAGCTTGTGCTTTACAGAAGGTTAATGGTCCTTCCCAGTCACAAAATCACAATCAAAAAGGCTACAACACTGCACTATTTGGACTTCATCCTTTAAAAACCTGTGTGACAATAGCTATCAACACAACCACCTCCCTGGTGATTCTCTTGTGCTTTTGATATTAATACAGGATTTGCACAGCAGAAGCTAGATCTCCTAGTAAAACCCCTAGATGTAAATCCACACAAATAGTAAATAAAATTTATTTACACGGATCAAAAGTCTCTATCACAATTCCTGTCAGTTCCATGAAGCTACACTTGGAATTAATTTGAAGCACGACAATTATTTTCACATCTGAACACATCATAAAATCTCTATAAAGAGATAAATTAGATGAGGAAGAGCAGCACAAAAATTATTTACTATAAATTATGAAATAAAACAAGATAGCAAAGTAATCTCTGCACAGATGAACCACTAAAATATATTTAGTGAGACTCTGCAAGAGACTGGATATACCTGAAATAGCTTTAACATGTCTTGAATAGGAGATCATCTTGGCATACTTCTAAAACCCCTGCTCAGCTCAACTGAATAAAAAAGGAAAAGGAAAGGAAAAGAAAGGAGAGCATGTCAGAGAGACTGATCTATATGACTGGAAGGCTGAGATTATTATTAATAGGATAAAGATCCTTTCTGTTAGACAAGTCTGAAGGCAGTCCAGCACCATGGTACCCCAAAGCACTACTGTTCCATAGCTCAGGTCAGGTGGCAATGGATGGATGGATGGATGGATGGATGGATGGATGGATGGATGGATGGATGGAAGGATGGAGGGAATTGGAAGGCCAGGATTTAAAAACATGCTTACCCACGTTAGGCTGCTAAAACAAACCAAACCACCTTATTTTCAAGAAATGAATCATTGCTCATCTTACTGAATTGGACTTCTAAGAGTTCTCTGCAAACTCAGTCAAATGGATTTAAGTCTCCTATGTTGAAAATCTAGACAATAACTTCAAGTTGTATTGCCCCTTTCCAGAATGGATTTGATTTTTGCTATACAGAGCTGTAGCCATGATGTTCTTTATTTTCATTTCATTCAATTGCTGGAACTTTCTAACTTAAAGAATACTGCTAGGAGCCACTACCCTACAAAGAATGGAAACAAGGGGAAGGCTATTCCAAACACCTGTGGCTCTGTTTGCATCTCCATATCATTGCCTAAACTCACAGTGACATCACAGCATGGAAATCACCTCAATATACCCTTCCCACCAACTAAAACTTCAACAGCACTTTCTCAGAGTCACTTAGCTTTAAAGAAGCACAACAGAAAAAATAAAGAGGTTCTTATGCTCTATCCTGAAATAAGATTAATATGAACTGGACCTGATGATCTGAACTATCAAGGTGGTGCAGAGGAAACAAAGTCTCTCAGGACAGAGACTTAGTGGGTGCTGTAGACCAAAACAAACACGCTTGCATTGCAAATCAGAAGCCAGAGGGGCCAACAGAGAACAGTTGGAGGTACATGAGCCTCATATGTCCCATACAACTCATTAAACAATCAAGCTCATTTTATTCCTGGCTGATGCTCACATAAGCTCCTCAGTTTGGCCCCATTTAGGAAAAGGGTTGCAATCCAGTTTGGGATGGAAGTGCCATCAGTCTCTGCAATGAGAACTCTCAACAGCTGGTAAATGTTTTCATCTCCTAGCTAAGCATAGATAGCAAAGGCTGCTTGAGGCTTGAGCAATCAGGAGCTTGAGGGCACATCTAAGTGGCCAAACTCATCATGAAACAGCAGACACATGGCTTCAGCTGAAGATCACCCAGGGCACCAGCTAGAGCTCTCAAGAGACCCCATCAGCTGATTCCACCTGTCCAATGCTCTGTGTGTGTGCTCTGTGTGTGCTGCCAGTTTCCCCCTCTCAGCAGCTGGTCCAAGAACAGCCTTGTTACAGAGAGTGTGTTACAAAGCTGAGCATCATCCCACCAAGTGACATTGCTTCTTCAAACACACCACTACTCCCTCTGCTGAGCTCCTCCCTGTCTTCCCACCAGCAGCAAATTAGAACAGCAGCATCCTTACTTTGAGTTAGCATTAGTTGTCCCAGAAAGGATTCCTGTTCTCACGGTCCTCAGCTAGTGCAAAGACTTAGGAGTTGTAGGTGACGGAAATACTCACAATGTTCCGCATGTGTTTCAGCATTATTGTCAGGAGGGTGCTCTCATGGGAGATGACTAATTGTACTCCAGGCTTATGATCAGTCGACTGAGGACCTAAAAAAAAAACAACCAGGTAGTTTGAGTTCTTTAGTTAACAGCTCAGTGGAACTACATCTGTAAAATACAGCAGAACAACTCAACTAATATATTAAAAGAAGCTATTGCCTGCTTCAATCAGGGATGAAATTAGAAAACAGGGGTAAAGAGCATGATGGAAGAAAGTGGTTTGACATGCAGTGCTCTTTTTCTTTCCTATTTAAACATTGGTGGGGAAATGTTTTGGTTTCTAATTGTCATTAATCTGAATTGCAGGGGGAAGTTTATGCATGAGTAACAAACAAGCGTGTGTGGGGGGAGGTCTGGCAATCAGTGCTGATGCTAGTCAGTATTGCTGCAATTCTGCCTGCTTAAACACACTGTGTTTAGTTGGTTTGTGTTTTGGGGATTTTGTGTGTGTGTGGTTTGTTGGGTTTTTTTTCCCAGCAGAAAGAAAAAAATAAAGAGCAGGTTTCCAGACCAGTTCCAAAACAACCATTAAAGAAACAACATCTGTATCTGCCACATATAAATTCTCCCTTTCTCCTTCTGTATTTTTTCCTGTTCCAGGCTGATTTTCATGCAACCCATTGCTTTCATAGATTTTTCTGCTAAGATGCATTTACAGACTTTGATTCTGTTCCCACTGAAAAAAAAAAACCATGGTTTTTTTCATTTTTCAAGCAAGAAGTATCAGTCTCATAATATGGAAGAAATGACTAAGCATATCTTGTTCTTGTGCTGGGGTAATTGAGCCAGAAGTCTTCACAGCCAGAATGGACTTGAATTTGGGTAAGTAATGTGGCTTACCTGCCCCACAGAGACAGTCAGGAGAGCGCGGATGGGTTTGTTTTACCACACCAGGTAATGGGAAGCACAATAACCTCTCCTCAGCACCCTGTGAAGCAGCTGACCTCCAGACCTCAGAGAAGTCCTGCCCCCCTGCATGTCACTGACACACCAGCCTTAAACCCACTGCAGGCTGAGATAATGACAGCAAACAAAACAAGTGTCCTAATTAATTCTTTAAATAGAAACTTATCTTTTAAGAAGAAGGACTGAGGAAGGATGATGAGAAGGAAGGAATTACCATCCCAGGCAAAGGTTATGCACTAGCAAGAAGAGGCTCCTCAGAGTGTCTCAGGCCTGTGCATCCTCAGCAGCAGCAGCATTCCCATGCCCTCTGTTCAGCCCCAGCAGCCACCCCTGCACTCTCTGTCACTCCTGCTCTCTCTTTTCCACGTGTGTGACACAGGTCTTGGAGCCAGGGGAAAGAGCAAATCCCATTCCCTCTCCTCAGCCTTTCCCCTGCTGTTAGCAGAGGAGGCAGCAGTGGGGGAGTTACCATGAATAAGCCCCACTGGCTGTGCTTTTCTGCAGAAACCAAAGGTGTAACCACTGGAGTGAACAGAGTGATCACAGCAGTGATATCACTGCTAAGCAGATAGAATTACAATAGTGACATGTTCTCTTCACAGCCAGTGCAATTGCCATTTATCCCAAGGAAAAGAATTCAAATGAATTAAAAATAACACAATGAGTACATGCAACTGCCATCATATAATTTTTCCTGGCAGTCTGGATATAAACACTTCTGATGTTTGAACTGGAATTTTAGAATATGAATGCATCTCCAATTTATTTCCTTTAGAGACTACAGAAATACATTTTTAATCTCGTCCTAATTAGAGAAGGGCCTGAAACAGACTCCTGAAGAATTGAAAACTTATGAAGAAATTACTAAGCTGGGACTTAGAAGACTTGAGGCTCAGTTCTTGATCTGGTATTCTCCTTTATCAACTTTGACAAATCATTTAGCCAGACCTGAGCTTATTTAATTTCTTCTTGTTTGCAAACAAGGCCAGGGAGAGGTAGGGTATGAAACCCTCATTAACCAGTAAATGCTGGTTAACGTCCAAGGGCAACAAAAGCCTAAAATAAATTGGTTCTTCCACCCACCTCACAAAACCATTGTCCCCTACTTGATTTTTAAATTGTGGGGCCTTTTTCCTTTAAGTGCCAACAGGGAAGGTAGAATTCCAGAGCATGAAAGGCAGGGAAGCACAGGGAGAGTTGTGTTTTACCATCAGGCACAGTTCAGTTGTGGCTCTCTGTTAATTTTCTGAATTGCAGTGTGTCATCCAGAGTGATTCAATAAGAGAAGCAGATTTCAGAGGCTAAATTACATCACTGGAGTTCAGCTGAACACTGTGCCTTTTCACTCCTAGCAGCACTACCAGGGCTTTTTTTTCTCTACATTACTTGAGTTTTACAGTGTGAGGGCTTATACTGAGTCAAAGAACTTCTCTGTGGGAGTTGTCATTTTCATTTCTAAAACAACAAATGTAAATAAGTTTCTAACCAAGCTGAAAAGAATCAAAAACATGGGAGGGGAACATGCATTTCTAAAGGAGTAGGTAAAATGAAGTCTGAAACAGACACTCTGGGCATGGCTATTACTAAAATATTTGCTTTACCTATGTAATAAATTGGACACTCGTGGAAAAAAAATTATAAATTAAAAAGAAGGTAAAGAAAAAAAATAACTGTGCAGGAAATTTGATAAACACAGAAGAAACTTCTGTTGCTTATATTTCATAATAAAGGACAGTTTATTAACTGTCAGCTACATGCAGCTGTTATATTTTAGCTTTTCCCACATTCAGTGCTAAATCAGAGTCTTTGAAGTCTAGGTGATTTTAGCTCCAAATGATCATAAAATACACACACAGAGTAATGACTTCCAGTCTATCCAGCTTGGGCAGATGGACTTGAGCTGAGGCCCTGCATTTTTAGGAACTGTCATGCTCTGCTTGCACTCCATTATGGGCAGAGAGCAAATGCCAGTGTGTTGGAGATACAGGACAAAGTTCCACTGCCTGCAGCTGAAGGGAAATTTCCCTCCTAGGGATTGATTTTCTGCTCAATACCAAAGCTGTCAAACCGCAGCTGAGGACCCTGGAGTGTGCCTGTGTGCCTCAGCCCTCTGCTGTGGGAGTCAATCAGCATGCCTTACTGCAGAAAAACTCTGTGAACATAAACACTAGAAAACTGCACATCTTTTCTTGCTTTTAAATGATGAAATTAAGGCAATTAGTGTTCAAATTCCTACCAAAGGTGTAGTGACTTTCAGACTCTGCTGTTCTTTATCTAGACAAGTCTTTTCTAGTTTGTTGGAGAATGACAGGCTCTATATTCTATCATTTATGCAATGGTTTCATTAGAACTGTATTTATCTTATGAATGTTTACAAATCTCTGCAGAGTGGGTGTGAAGTAGAAGGGGCCAGGCTCTGTTCAGTGGTGCCCTGGGACAGGAAAAGAGGTGATGGTAGCAGGTGAAACATGGGATGTTCCACCTCAACATGGGGAAAAACTTTTCACTGTGAGAGTGACAAGAGCCTGGCACAGGCTGCCCAGGGAGGTTGGAGTCCCCTTCTTAGAGACTTTCCAGCCTCACCTGGATCTGTTCCTGGCCTGGCCTGGGTGCCCCTGCTCTGGCAGGGGGTTGGACTGGATGATCTCCAGAGGTCCCTTCCAGCCCCTGCCATTCTGTGGTTGCACTTTGCACAATGCACTAGAAACAGAGACAGTGAGGAAGATGTTACACAGAAAACTGGTAAAATCAATAGGGAAATTCTAATTCAATAATACACTGCATTTCACAGGTGGACTGCAAAACAATGAAAGCATTGATTAAAGAAGGGTCACAGCACCACCATGAAGGAGTTAAGTATTTTTCTGTATTCTAGACCCTCAGATTTGTCTTAAAGCTTTCTTCTTGGTGACAGCCTGTTTTGACATCTGGCATCAAAGGGTGCTGGAACCAGTCTGGTTTTCCAGGGCAAGGGCTGAACTCCTCAAGCCAACCATCTGCCTGCTTTAGCTACAGTTGAGGTTTGAGAGCCTCTAAAGCACCCAACTTCAGACAGCAAATACATTAACTGCCTATCTCACTGGTTAGATCCTGCAAGAGATGCTGCTAGCCAGCAAAACAGCTTAAGAGCACAGTCCTGAGCACAGAGAGGCTCACCAGATGACAGTCCTCTTGGTAAGCTTGGCTCTTCCTCTAGAAAGACACAGTGACAATTTCTCTGCTGCACTAAATGTGCACTTCGATGCCCATTTAAATGCATGGAGCACTAAAAAGCCAGAACTGGACCTGGGTTTGCACTGTTACAACCAGAAGCAAAGATTCCATCATTTCATCATTTTTGCAAACAGTCTGAATTACTAATACTTTTTCAGAGAAAATAAGCTCAAGAGAAGAAAAAAACGATTGATATAAAAATGTTTTTGCTAGATTTCTTTTCCTCTTCCTTTTAAAGTGTCTTTATAAAGGGCTGTCTGTGAAACCATTCCTGATATCTGCTCTCAGTCCCTCGTAGTGAGCTTGGTATAATGAAATGCTGACAATATTCAGGATAATTCAGAATTCACCCCACTGGGAGTACTGAATCAGTATTCATGTCAAAATAAATTTAGCACTGATTTTTAATCTCTTCATTGCTAGTAGCACAGCACAAATTCATAAATTTTAATTTTTATTTTACTTTAGTAAGTGTAATTACCTACAACATTTATAAATTAAAGCAGTGTAAGAGAAAGATGCTGCCTTGATCAAAATTCATAACTTGCTTCTATTGGGCATTCATTTTATTTTATATTGATCCTAAGAGTCAGATGATTTGCCTGTGTAAAGGCTGACAGAGAAATCACTGGATTCATGGGAAGCTGTAGCTCATATTAAAACTGAGTTATTCTTCAAAGCAGGCAAAAATTAAGGCCTTATAAGCTCATAAAGCAATGAGAGATTGAGGGGGGAAGGATGTATTGTTTGCATGGAAATAATCTCTCTCCAGTAGTCTCAGTGAAGTTAATTCCTGCCCCAGACTGACATGGCTACAGGGCTTACCTTAAATCAAGAATATTTCAGGCCACCCTCAGCAAAACAAAAGAGCCTCCAGGGCCTCTGTGCCCTTCCCAGTGACTCCTGGTTTGCTACCTGCAGCTTGGCATGACCAGCCACCTCCTGCCCCAGCTGCACTTGTGCCTTCTCCTTCTCACAGCTCAGATGATCTAGGTGAACTAGCCAGGGCATGGCAGCAGCCCAGCTCCAGCACAGGCTAACATATATCAAACAGATACACCAACATAATTTTTCAGCTGGGTAATCAGCATGTGCATGGCTGGTGTTCCTCTGAGAGAAGCAGAGGATTATAATGGTTGGAAAGGACCTCTAGGATCATCAAGTCCAACCAAACAAAGATTTTGTCCTGAGTCTACAGTCAAAGTGTCCAAACTTTAAAAGGCAGGGTACCTAAGCAGGAAAAAAGTGTAACCACACTGACTGGGGCCAGAGACACATTATTAGCCTACCCCAGCTGGGCTGTGACCTCCATTAACTGTACAGTGAACCAGCAGATTGGGTTGTCTATCACACAGCTTTCCTCAAACACCCACTAAACACACTTTTACCTCTGTCTCTTTATTCCCTTCTCTGATTTTGATGTCATGGGCAACAAAAATAAAGGGCTTACCTTTCAGATTATATTGGTTTGGGACACCACTGTAGGAATGATGAGGCTGCAATTTATTTACCAGCTTTATTACAGGCTCAGTTCATGCTTTTGCATAAGAATTTTACAACCAAATTCCCTGTAATGATTAGGCACTTAAATATTAGTGAAATGTCAAAATCCTTCTAAAGACCTGGGACTTTAAATCCCTTATGCCTCAGCTCACTCTCACATGCCTGAATCTTTGGTTAGAGAATGCACAGTGAGAAGCAGCCCCCAGATCCTGACTACATATTGCATTTGAACTCCAGTTTGGATTTTTTCTGACAAGATTTAGCTCAGTGTGTTCCTGACACCTAGGACACCTTTGCATTATCTCCTCATTTCTTTGTTAGATCAGACCATTAGCAATTTCCAATAGTCATAATGGATTTAATATGATAATGGCATGTCCTAATCAAATCAACTCTATGCAGGGGGAAATCTTCCAAAGGCTGAGAAGACAGAATGGGATTTATTTTGTTCTGATGGATTAAAAAAAATGGTGCCAGAAAAAGAGATAATGCAGCCCCTGTCTGCAAAGAGATTAAATTAACTTAATGGACATGCAAACTAAGTATGCAGAGAAACTTGCACTGCTTTCTGAAATATGGATAACTGATGATCTTGGAAACTATCCTATCACTTGGAGTGCAAAACAAACAGCTGAATTGTTGTGGTGCAGGCTTCCTCATGAAATTGTGTTTTGCCAAGAATTGACTATGGGAGATTATTTTCAGTGCAGAGGTAGTGCAGCAGAGGAGAAGAAAAGATCACAGTTACATTTTATGGTTTATGCTCCTGCTCTTAATGCTGTAATGCTAGAGATTAGATTAACTAGGTACTGGACAGAAGAGGGAAATGGGTTAAGTATTTAGATAGGCTAAGGGAGCAGTGCAGAATCTCATTTAGTAAGAAGTGAATTACCAGTATCATTAATAATGTATGCCTAGGCATTAACATAATGTTCTGTTATTTACCTGCACCACTCATTGTGAAAATTACTTTAGAGTCATCCCTAATTTCCTTCTCTTGTCCAAGCACACACTGTGCTTTGTCGTGACTCAGAGCTTTTCCTCCTGATTTTGCTTTTTAAAACAAGAAACCTGCCATAATTTGTGTAAAGAAACTTTTAGTTTGGCATATAGGCATGCTTATTCAAAAAGAAATGAAGCAAGGCTGAGGAGAATATATCAAAGTGAAAGAAAGCTACAGATCACATTACTAACACCATTTTCTGAGACCACGAAAAATCAGGACTTAAAAAAACCAAACCAAACAAAACAACAACAAAGCAAACAAAAAAAACCTCAAACCACTTCAACACTTCAGGGTCACCTTTGCATTATCATATTTTATGTTATTAAAGGAGTCCTTCATAGAAAACAAGATTGCTTAACCACATACCTAAAGTCACAGATGATGAATCCTCTGCCAAGGTAGTTTTGTGCCAGTTCAGGAAGAACCCCAGTACAAGCTCATTCTGCAAGAAAATACAAATATTTTAGGGAATATAATATGTTGTGCTCTGTTCCCCTCTGAGCAGATTGCTGTCAGGCTTCTAATGAGAATATTAAAGGGAGCCTTTCTCCTCTGATCATGGGAAAGGAACAACTGCTGCTGGGAAGTCAGTGGTGCCCCTTACCACTGGATCAGGGATGATGCACTGGTGCCTACTTACTATCAACACCTTGCCAAGCAGTAATGTGCCACGTGGGCCAGAGAATTGCATTCTTGCTTGATCTCCAGTGTCTCAAGATATGTATTAGCAGCTGCAACTCCTTTTACAGAGCAGCCCATCTGTGAAGCAAACCCAGTAGAACATCTGTACTGTGTACTGTGCAGTCAGCATGAAATTTGCCCTTGGCACAGGACTGACCCCACACATCTGACCTAATGTGTGCCTCCTTGAGGCTTAGGTATTGTGCATGTATCCTCACATGGCAGCTTAATGGAACTCACACTGAAAAGCTCCATACAGATTGAACTCATAGCAGAAACCAATGGGGAGTGAAAGGGATGAGCATGTTCTGCTCTGCTGTTGAAAAGAGTAATCCACCTCATGTACTGCACTGTGACTTAACACACTGACCTGCACTGCTCTAGTGAACACGTGAACAGGTAGTTACATTCAGCTGTAGAGAATTAAAACAATAAACCACTCCCCAGATTTGAGTATTGTGCAAGGCAGTAAAAATAGGAATTCTAAATGAAAGGTGGCCAGTAACTGCATTTTATTAGCTTGTTCATAAAGCTGCACTTCAGAATGGCCATTCTTTCAGATGGTTAGAATTGCTACATCATCCCCATGTTCCTTGGGCTGGCACTAATAAATGGGTACAACAAGAGACTTTTCAGATCCCAGCATTAAAATGTCACCATTGGGGTTTTTTTCCTGGCCATGGAAAAGAATGTGTCTCTTATCAGCAATATGTACTTCATGCAGCATTTGTCTTGGTTCAATTTGACAAGATGTAGCAAGTTGTGGAAGGAAAAAAAGAAGAGTTTAGTGATGAACGAACCTCATTATGAGTTAACGTGGTTACAGAAGACAGAGGAATAGAGTTCAGTTATATATAATATAGTTCAGCATAGAGATAAGATTAGCAATCTGGATTTATTTTAGTAGTTGCCTTTCATTTTTCATTCTACTGTTGGAATCTTCCCTCCCACACTGGTTCTTTCTTTAAAAAAAAAATAAAAAAAAATAAA
>JAOEGS010008110.1:63147-88257 GCA_025447755.1 Corythornis vintsioides
TATATAAACAGAAAGAATTGTTTTCCATGACAACTCCTTGAGGTATTGGTGATGGACCACAAATAACCTTTCTCTTCTGAGCATGACTAATTATTCATCTTACAGGTGAAAGCCCATACACCTGCTTCAGCTTCCAGTAACTTTAAACAGCCAAGTTATTCCCTTGGGATTTCCAACTTTTTTTTCAGCTCAAGTCCCAAGTGTAGGAAATCTCGAGGGTTGAAAGAATATATTTTTGGCAGTTCAGCTTTTATTTGACAGCATGAAAATAAGCAGAGGAACTTAACTAGCCCTTTGAGTTCAAAGATCTTGGAAAAGTAGGCAGGAGGTGGAAGGAGGGATGCACTGACTTGAAAGAGAAATAAAAAATACTACACTGAGCAGCCTGGTGTTCTGCTTCCTCTCCACTTACTCTTTCAGCACTAAACGGAGATGTATGAACAGAGGGGTTTGCAAACAGGAGGTACAAAAATGGTTTCAGACTATAGTTCCAAATTCTCAGTTCTAAAGGAGACAACACAAGAAAACTGACACCTGGCTTCAGCACTGAAGTGGAATTGGTGCAGATCACACCTCAGGCATGGACATGACAGGTATGCACACTGCTGGGCCACAGCACTGAATTGAAAGCTCTCCCTGTTGGTGTCCATTGTACTCCACAGGTAGTGCAGCCCGTGGGGAAGCAGCAAAGCTGATGTCAAATGGAATGCAGCACTCTAACTGAACAGGTCATGCTGCAGAGGCACATGCAGCAGCCTACCCAGGGCAAAGTGCTTCAAAAGCAGTGGGGAGGTGTCCTGCATGGTTGTGGCAATAATCATTTTGCACACTGTTATTCAAAAGACAGCAATTTTTCCCTGAACTCTGTTGATCCACCTGCTGCAGGAGCCCACCTTTTAGATTGCTACCAGCAAAGTAAGTACCTCCTTAAACTCACTCTTTGCCAGCAGACCACTAAAGAACTCGCTGAACTTTTAGGTGATACCTAAATCAATGGGACTTCAGTCACTGCAGCATGGTGGAATTTGCTGCTTTCCATCAGAGATTAACTAGGAAAGGACTCTCTGTTAGTGAAACATAGCCAGATTTCAAGACAGATTTAATTTAGTTAGAAAGAAAAGCAGCCTCCCCTGTGCTTTCAGCTTTCTTTTCAGCTGTGTTAGAGTAGATTTGGGGTCAGAGAACACCCATACACCTGTTATAATTTAACAGGACAGAAAATCAGCAGGGAAGAAAGAAACCAGGAAAAAAAAAATGACCTTGCTGCATCTATTATAACTTCAGGAAAGGACAGTGGAAAAGAGGGGACTTTGAACCCTCTCCATTTTGGCTCAGCTGGATACCTTGCTGTGGGAGTTTAAGGGACACACCATCCCACGTGTGCACTTTGTACCATCATGTTCTGTATCTCCACACGGGCACTGCAGGAGCTATTTCCTCATCTCTGCAAATCCCAAGTAGTGCCAGTGAAAAAATACAAATGAAATATGGGAAGCTCTTACCGAACTTGATTACTGTTATAGTGTAAAACATTATTCACTCTAGAACAATTCTGTGGTCCTGTTTTTTGCTGTATGCTTGAAAAGTAGTTAATGTAATTTACAATCTTTGCCATTTACAGCCTCTTTAAAGCCTTTTCACACAGCCTATGCCACTGTTAAGCTGTTTATAGAACCTGTCCAGAGCTGAGTGTCACCTGCTTGCACCAGGCTTATCTTTGGCCCAAAAGTCCTTAGTTAATTTGGATAATTAGAACATTCTTATACAGTCAAAACCCAAAACATCTCATTTCTTTTTACTGGTTAGCCTACTGTGCACTGCCCTTCTGCTTGCCAGCCCCCCAGTGCTAAACAAACCTCCTCAAACATCAGAGCCCACTAGATTTGCACACAAAGCAATCTGTGTGAAAGATGTGGGACAAGTCATATGTTTATTTAAGGCTACGTGGTTCTGCAAAATCAGCATGTGCACCTAGTGTCTGAGCTGTGTTATCAGTAACAATATCCACTAATTAAATGCCACTGTTTTAAATGAGATGGGCAGATTACCCAGAGAATGTTACTAGCTGGCTGATGCACGTGGTTGCTATAGATGTTACTTTAGATTCAGATTTAGATTTTTCACTTGTCATGAGCAAGCCAGGTGCAAGTTTTCTTCTCAAGATCAACATGAAGACACTGAGCTTTGTGAATGCTGCTGTTTGACACCAGGGCCAAGAGCAGAGTGAATTAATGGAGCCTTACCTCACTTGTGTGTCCCCAGGGAGTGCACACACCTCCTACAACACAGCAGTAAAACAAGCCACCAGGGCAGCCCTCATTTATCAGCTGTTAGGAGATTGGGGCTGCAATCTCCATGCAGCCCATCACTCAGCTGGAGTTGAGTGAAAGAGAGAACAAATGGAGAAGCAGACAGCAGTAGCTGCCTTTTGTCACAGATTTGATTTGCATTTTGATAATGTATATTTGTGTCCTCCTCCACATTACCAACCTGCTATTTATTGTTGCTTGATGCTTCACCTCTTATTGGTGGCAGCACTTGAGTTATTTTGCCATTTAATGAAGCAAAACTCGGTGAGTCTAAACACTGTTGGTTCTGTCACCTTGCTGATTTAGGAGACCCAGGGATTTCAACACTTGCAGCTGATAAGCCAGTTAGCAATGGTTCAACTGGCAGCAAATGAAATATTCTTGGGGTGTGTTCACTGCTTTGGGAGCATTGGAAAGTAAAAATGGTGCTGAAACCTGATGCATTGACTTTTGCATTCTGGTGATGGCATGCATCCAGCTTTTTGTTGATATGTCTAATCTGGAGGTGTAGTTACTTTTAAGTGAGTGTTAACCTCAGTGTGGGAAAAGCCCTCCTGTTCTAGGCATTTCTTCAGCAAATGTCTAAGAGGAGGTCAATGAATGAGGTTTATGCTCAAAGTAAACCAAACACTTCAAGATTATTTGAACAAGGACAAGCATGAGTATGTTTAAAAACTTAAACTGGCCCATCAGCAAATATCTGTATTAGCTGATATTTCTGCACGTGTTGGCTCTGATACTAAAATTCAGAGATAAAGCTGGCTGGAAACTTCTATTCTTTAAATAAGAGTTTAAAGAAACATTTCATTCCATTTGAGCTGCAGTGCAAATGAGAAAGTAGCTATTTTCCACCTCTCCTCCTTCATTCAAACCATTTAGCAGAAAAGGTCAGTAACACTCTGACCTACTCTTAGTTATAACACAATTTTCATAAGCAGACCTTCCTCTGGGCTAAAAAGCATGCACTTAAGGCATGCCTGAGGAAGGACTTTGGATATAATCCAATTCTTTATTTATTTCTAGGATTTTTGATTACTTAATTGGCAGCACCAAGCGTGCAGTCAGTTCTGTGTGGATTGGGCTGTACTTTTCAGTCCAGTCAATCAGGGTAATGTGTTTGCAGTTAGAGCAAGGGTATTTTATAACACAAGAAAAGCTCTACTCTCCATCTCAGACAATCCACAGCACACCACAGCAGTTTCAATACAGCTGTGCTACCTTACAGGCACAGATGAGCAGAAAGAAATGACTGTGTCAAGAAAGTGAAGGGAATCCTTTTCTACAGGCATCTGCTCTTACAAGATTTCTTCACAATTTGTTGAGTTAATGATTTATTCCTACGTAGGTTTA
The DNA here is from genome assembly GCA_025447755.1 of Corythornis vintsioides. NCBI lineage: Eukaryota > Metazoa > Chordata > Aves > Coraciiformes > Alcedinidae > Corythornis > Corythornis vintsioides. Next base: position 66,807 of record JAOEGS010008110.1, read on the forward strand.
TTATTTCATGACAATTTGGTAATGCTTGAGAACAGACAACTCACTAAATGGGTTTGGTCAGATTCCCTAGCAATTTCAGAAAGAGGAGGAATTTGACTGCAAGGTTGTCCAGGGCACAAAAAGAGACAAAACAGATGTACTTACTATTATCAAGAAAGCCTCCTAGCTTCACTTCTGCTCAGAGTAAGACCAAGACAACACCATGACACTTTTAAAAGAGTCATACTAAAAGGAAAAAAAAAAAACCCAACTCTTCAGCTGGGACTAGAAAGGGAATTACCCACTGGTAACCTTGTTCTAGGAGAGTCAGAACACAACAGTATTTTCTGTATTTCTCATGTCTCCCAGCAGGAGAAGCATAGTGAAGTACAAATAATGATGCTATGTTTATAAAGTATCAATAATTTTAAAGTTTATAATCTAGAATGGCAGGTTAGCTGCAAGATTTCCTGCATGCAATAGCACTTTCCAGATGGAAACAAATCTGCCCATCACATCATTCATGACCGTGCCTCCCAGGGCAGCACACACCAGTAGCTCTGCAGCCCTCCTAGGCACAAAACTGATATCATAGAATGGTTTAGGTTGGAAAAAACATTTCAGAGCATTGACCTAATACTGCCAAAGACACCACTAAAGCACATCCCTAAGCACCACATCTGTACAGCTTCTAAATGCCACCAGGTACGGTGACTCGACCATCCTCATGGTTTTCCTCTCCTCATGGTTTAACACTGTAGGCTGTACCAGGCTGGAATGGTTTTCAGCAACTGGACAGCCCAGCATGTCTGAAGAGCCCATGCCAGCACACGTCCCCAGGCAGATCTGTCCTCTGAAGAGCCTGGTTGTGGTCGTGTCCCAGCAGCAACGTTCTGACCTTGTCCAGCTCCACTGCTGCATGCTGCAGGACCATGAGGGAGGAGGAAAGGCATTTGGAAGCCCATACCAAGGCAGCATGCTCTGGCTATTAGCCATTCACAGAGCAGGAGGGAGAAGAGAGCTTCTGTACGGGACTGGAAATGTTTTTATTACTATCCCAGGGCTTTAAGCAGTCTTATTTTTCCACTGTAGATTAAACTACTACACAGTAGTGCTTGGTCCAAATGGAAAATCCATGTACCTTACAGCAGCCCAGAGCACAGCAGAAGATACAGAGCTCTTCATTTCTAGGTCACTGGCATATATCAGTTTTTCCTTGGCTGTGACCAAAAGGCACTAAGGCAAAATAAACCCATGACCCTAATATGAGTGACAGAAATTGCACAATTAACCCCAATTTGTACAGTTTATTTGGCAAGGTCAGTTCAAGGGAGTCAAACGACCAGGTCAGCTGTCCATACCAAATTAAACATAACTCTGTGAGACAGATATTATCCATCCCTTCAGAAATCCCCATTTCAACTCAGGGCACAGCATTTATATTCATATTAATAATAAAATTCCCGTTTGCTTTGCATATGGACAATTTCCTATTTAATCTCCATTATGCAGTCACAGCTGGGAAAGTTAGATTTAGACAGAAAGCTTTTTGGGAAAAAGCATCTTTTGGCATCCTGAACTGCCTGTGCTAGTAAAACCAGCCCAGCCCCAGCTTGTGCTGAGGCCACAGGCCATGACATGGCTCACCTGGCAGAGGCCCAGGCTGTGCTAGAGGATGTGGCAGCAGTGAAACAGCAAGGTCAAGGCACGAGCTCACTCCTTGGCTCCCTTGAATTTACACCAGCTCTACGTAACCCTAGGATCTAATAAAAACCACTGGTTTTTTTCCTGTCCATCTGGCAGCTTTCCTGACAGTGGCTGGTGTCTGGAAGATGCTCCTTTCTCTCAGACCTTCGTGTCATCATCAGTAATTGAGCATCCAACCTCCAGAGGGATGCAGTGTCATGATTTAACACCCTCCTGGGGCGCATGGAGACTGTTAGTTGCTCGTGGCCCTGGCTTTTACAAGGCTGAGGTGCAGAAGCTTTGTCCTTGGCTAGACAGTGAAGTCAGTGTTTGTTATTATTTCAACGTTTTTTGTTGTTTTGAAACAGAATCCCCTTCTGTTTCAGAAAATCTCAGAAAGTAGTAATGAAAAAGAAATGAGAAAACACCATTTTTAATGAACACAATGGATCATTCTGATAATATTGAAACATTCTGGTTTTGTTCTTAATATCTGCAAAACAGCTTCTTCTTCGTGTTAAGGAAATTTTCAAATGAGGGGTTTTTCTGGGCTGAAAGAATGGAACTTTTTATTTAAGAACTGTCAAAACAGACTTTTCAATATTTCAGAACTTAGTCCCTTTTTAGACATTACATTCTTCAGAACCTGCTCCTTACTGTCAAAAATTCAGTGAATCACTACTTTTGGATGGCAGCAAAAGAAGAAAAGTATTTTGGAAAAATGCCCTGCCAGGTCTAATAAACTATTTTTCTGTCATTCTTGTTTTTGTTTTAAGTTCTGATGAATGCTACAAAGCCTCCACCTGAAAAGAGATGCATTAGAAGCTGTGTCATTTATGTAATTTCTTTTTTTTTTTTTTCTATTTCAATGAGGCCTTGGAAAGCTTCATGACTCTTTTCATGCAATGCTATTAAAAGTCATATGCAAGTAAAATAAATACTGGAAGTACTCACATTAGCCAGCTTTGTGGATCCACTTAATAGCTTCTTCAGATAGAGATTCAAATCCTTCACTCTTTTATGTTCAAGATTTGTAAAAGGTAAATGCCATGAGTGGGGAAACCTGAAAAAGAAGAAGATTTGTAAGTAACTCTGGTACTATATCAGCTGAAAAGATTTCCAACTATTTCCAACTCTACTTAACAGAAGTTAACACTTTCTAAGAGGTTTTGCAGGTAGGGGAAGGGATGATACAGTGGACAGATGATTGCTTATCATCTGACTCCAGTTCTTCTAGTAATTTGCTGATACTCTGTTTCATACTGTACTTTTTTTCCTGTATAAATCAATTTAAAATAACTAAACCAACAACAAACAAAAGAAGAAACCAAACAACAATGAACTAAGAAGCACTTATTTACATTCCATTTAAATACCTCTAATAAATTATCATGATCCTCTTTATGATCCCAGGAAAACATTCCCCTCCTCCTTTTTTGCACTGTACACAGCACAGCAGATCTCTGAGCTCAGGGATCTGCCCAGGGCTGATGCTCTACAAACCCTTACCATAGAACATTGAATGCCAAAGCCTTACAGCAACAGTGTGACCTTTTATGATATACCATTGCTTGCTTTTTTACCTCAGCTATTTAGAGTGGAGGCAAGCTTTTCAGAGCAGGTCCCTGATCCCACAGGTAATTTCAGGTACTAGTGTAATAAAAGTAATATATGGAAACAAACAATCATCACAATAACAAAATCAATCCCCACAAAAGCAATAATAATAGTAGTAATGTCCCTGCTGAATTTTGATGAAGATGAATTTCATTAGTAAACCCACATATACATAGAATGGCTTTAAGTCAAATTTCCAGATGCTTGGGTGATTGAAAATGTCAAAACCTCACATTTTTGTTTTACTTGAATCATCTTTGCATTCTAGGTCATCAGATTGGTCTAAAGGTTAGATTTTTTACAGTACACATAGTCAATTTATATTAACCTTGCCTTGACAAAGACTCTCAGGTTGAATGAGCACTAGGAAAGCTCTCTGTGCTCAATTGCATGGAATGGTTTTTATGACATGGGTTGCTAATATTGGGATTCATAACTGCTATTACCCTTTATGGCCTCTAGTCTATAGGATACAGAAAGGTAGAAGTTTTGATGATCTGGTTGACTTTCATGTCACACCATCACAGTAAGCAGCTAACCATGTCTTGCTTACAAAACTCTGAACTTTTGCCATGAGTTTCTTGTGTTACAGCCAGTATTTAGCACTTGCATGAAGCAAACTCATATTGCATTATTTCCTCCTAATGAGACATGAATATATACAATTTCATGAATCAGTACATAGCAGTAACCAAGTCCTATCTATTAGCAGTTCCAATTATTCTAGTAATATTAAATAGTTTGCTTTTAAATCATACATTTTCAAACTGATTTTGTGGTTTCATTATGGAACAAGGTTTGGTTTTTTTTCCTTCCTTTGAAGCATCAGCCAGAATTGGAGCTTTGTAATAGACAGACAAATGGTCTGATGTAATATGGCAGTTTCAATGATAACTTTCTGTAAAGAAATAATTAGGCTTTTTTTTATTATTAGAATAAAATCTGGAACACATGAAAAGCCTCACACTGATGGTTTGTTAGAAAACCAAAACTTTAGCATTAAAGAACATACATATAAAGAAACATCATAAAATGAACTGTTTTAACAGAGTTCTGGGGAAAGATCATACACTGACAGGTTACTGCTGGGACTGAATTATAACAATAAAGCTCTTGAGCTCTTAGATGCAGCCCCAGTATAGCCAGATTAACCCTCTGTGAGTTCTGGAACTCTTTTGCAGTGAAAATGTTGTGATGGATTTTATTAAAGGTAGATTTATCTGAAAAAAAAAAAAAAAAAAAAAGGCTAATACTATTTTTGCAATTCACTACAGGGTTTCTGAGGTCTGTGCATTTCTAATCTTTCAAATGGTTGTGCTCACCACAGGAAAAAAAAATCATAAATAGGTACTTGTTAAACATTTTATTTTACAATCTGATAGTCAGCCTGAAAATATCTCAAAATCAAAACCATGACTGAAGCACTTTGTGTGTTTAGTGAAATTCTGATTCTCACCAACTGCTGCAAACCAGCTCATGTGAGCCAGTCACAAAGAGACAAACTGGAGTCAATTAAAATCCCACCAGGTAGAAGAGTGTCTCCCTAGAATTAACAAAGCTAAAGCCATTTAACTGAATGCCTCTCATAAGCATGGGGGAATATCAAATTTAGATCTGAAATTAATGGACTTTATTTTTTTTTTAAGTCAAAACTATGTGGCCCTTTATTTCAGTCAAACCTCAAAGACCTTTCTCTATTTCAAGCACTTTTAATTTGAATCTCATCTTGGTTGAAGGAAACTACTTGTCTTTTTGGACAGTTTTATGCTTTATCATAGACTGAGCTCGAAGAGGGGCTTGTATCAGGAGAGGACTGATACAAGAGGAGATTTAAGAGAGGACTACTTTGTTCTCAAAGATATATGCATTATAATGAATATTATATTTGTAGAAGACAATACTCCACTTGTACTACCAAAGCCATGGGCAATCACCACATAAGGCAAAGTTGTTTTACATAAGACAGAAATAAATCAGTGGATTGATTGTCCCAGGAAACTGTGAAGAAATAAGAATCAGATTATGAAAAGCAGGAACAGACATGCACATGGATATAAAGTAATATTCAGAATTATTGCAACAAACAATAACATATTTTTCAGGAAATATTAAATTGGATGATGTGAGGCACAGAGGGGGCCAGAACAGTAGCTAAGATTATAGCACATTTCTCTGCTGGGGAGGATGTGCATCTTTGTGTATAGAGGTTGACCACACCCGCCAGTGTCAGACTGACTTGTTTCTGTTCTGACCCTGTGTGGGCATTCCTACACTGCTTTAATGGATGGATTTTGATATGAATATTCAACAGCATCATGCAGAAAATAAAACCTATTAACAGCCCTATTGTGCCTTTCATGAAGTCAACACCACTTACCTTTTGATTTGGGGAATAGCTGTCAGGCCCAAGCTGTTGCCCCCCTTTTCCTCCCATGAAAAAAAGGCATGATAAAATAGATAAAAGTTAGACTGTCACAATGCTCTATGTTTCAGTTTCTTCTGGGCCTGAATAAAAGGTTTGATAGAATATGCTGCATTGCCTTTGTGTTTCTAAAAATACATCTGCTGTTCATTTTCTCACATTTTTATCTGTGCACAGAGAACCATTTAACAACAGAATAACATTCACTGATATGCTGCCTTACTCTGGGAGGGCATGCTGTGGAAACTGCTTCTGGAGTTCACTGTGAAGTTTTGAGAACTGGGCAAATGATTTTTCCACAAAAGTGACCACGTTGCAGGTCTGCACCACCTGGACCAGATAGAGCTGTGTTGGGGCAAAGGGAGAGGCAGAAAAGAAAAATGATCAGAGAGGCATATTACAAAAAAAAAAAAAAGTACAAGAGAAAATATAGGGTGATTTGAACAAAGAAAAACCTTTGTTTAATGCAGTGCCAAGTGCCAGTGAATTCTATTTGTAATTTATAGTCTTTGCTGCACAGAAAGAGAAACTTGCTGGATAGCACACAACTGAAAGATCACTGCAGTGTGTGAAAACTAATAATGTGCCATTAAAGCATCATATAACAGCCTCCCATTCCTATTAGGCTTCCTAATTTTGTGCCATGCTTTCCTTCTGGATACTTTAATTAGCTCTTGATTTATTTTTCATTATAGGACATGAACTGTTCTCCTTAATGGCTCCCTGCTAATAGCTGCCTGCCTGGTGTTCTTTCTCTTGGGTAGCTCATTGCTTATGGCACTGCTGATCCTCCTGTGATCCTTTCAGCGGGCACAGCACAGCTACAAAGGAGGAGGGAGACTATATAAGCTCACAGAAGGGTCGTTAGAGATCAAGGCAAATGAGGGCAAGCAAAGAACATAATACATACAGAGTCAGACTTTTTGTTGAATCCCAAAATGGTGGCTCTGGCAATTGATTTCTTTGTGTTCAGCATCATCCATTCTTGGGGCACAGCCTCTGGAGGTGGAGGCTTTGCAGAGCCTGCCACTGACATCTGTGCCAGTGTGTGGAGCAAGTTATTGAGTTTAACAGGAAAGCACTCCAAACTTTCCTTTATTTTCCTGAAAAACAAACAGAAGAGGCACTGTTTATTCATCTGTTTTGTTTCCATTTCTTGATCCTTGCTTTCATGGATGCTAGAACCAAAAAATGTGTACCTCACATACCCTGGTACAGCAGCAACTCCCATTTGCAACAGTACAGCACATCCAGCCTCTGAACCCCACTGTTTAAGAAGTGCTCTTGCCACAGCCTGCCTCAGGATGGATATTGGGGTATTCTTCACCAGCTAGATGCCACCAGCCTCCATGTGCATTCTGAGGAGGGTAGGACAGGGCAGAACAACGTGTGCTCTCTTCAGCAGGTGGAGGAGAGCACACTAGCACTTTCTTTTTGGTTATACTAACCTCACTTGGACTGATGTGCTTGCACAAGCCTCTTGAGTCTGATTTGTGATTCATCTGGGCATGATGTGCTGCTAAATCCTCTACCACCCTCTCAAAAGCTCTATATCCTCTACAGATTCTTAAGATTTATTTTTTTGTAAAAGATCAATTTCTTCCCCTTATCTCTCCTCATCTTATCCCTGTGCAAGGGGAGCCAGAACACACTTCTAATTTCCTAGAGTTTTAAGATCCTTCATCAGAAAAAATAGATACAAAAATAACTAGATATACATATAGATATGTACTGAAAATGTGCTTTAACATCAAAGTGAACTCGACTTGAGAAATAACACTGCAAGATAATCACTGCTCTTTGAAGAGTAAGATGCAGTACTCATTAGAAAACACTTGCCCTCCTGAATTCAATTGCTGGTTAAGATCTATTTAACTTGTTATTTGTTTGGGTGTTTTTTTTTCTATTTCCCTGTTTGCTTCCACAGCTCTCTAAAGCTATTCTAGATAGGTTCTGATGTTATAGAACAATAATCCATTCATTTCAGGCCATATGGCAGCAAACCTCAACAAATCATCAGGGGTTTTCTTGGTGATTTTTTTTCCCCTTCCATTGAAGGTCTATATCTGATTAGCTCACAAGGGCTGACAAGACCCTTAACCACCTTCCATCATCCCCTGTTCCAGGCTGAGCAAATGCTTCATCTGACATTTGAAATTAAATTCTCATCCATGGATTTCTGTGAGTGGTTTGGATTGCACACTTCAATCAATTGAAACCAACTCCATTCACTGCATTAGGCTGAGACTAAGACTTGTCATGGTTTCAGATATTCTGGCTGAAGCCTGTAGCCTCATAGCTGCAAACAAACCAAAAAGAATATTCTGCCTGCTGTTAGCTCCCTGGCTTCCCCCCTCTGCCCCAACTGCAATTCCATTCCAAATACTGTGTGAATTTATCATACACCAATTAGGCAGACTAAACTGAGGAAAGATGTATATGTTTTTCTTAATGTAATAAAGGTATCTCTGAAATGATTCATTTAATTATCTTAATTATTAATTACATTCTTCAGACACAGACTATTTAATGAACGACACAAATTAACACTTGAAAACAAGAAAACAAATCTCATTTCCAAATATTAGTATAAAATCAATTCAGGGCTGATTAATTAGGCTGCATCTGTGGTGAACCTTTTCTTTTTAAATACTAAGTATTTAATTTAATGTGTAGTTTAAACACTTCCTAACTCACTAAGACATGAATTAGGTTACAGAATCTGTAACTGGGCCATATTACAGCAAAGCAGTTAGGGACTTGGCAGTACCACTATGAGGAATATTAACTTTGCAGCTAAAACCTGTGCATTTTAATTCCATAAAGCAGGCCTCTGCTTATAAACTAGTACTAATTTGGACATCATCACTGTGCAGAACAGCTGATACCAGAATCCCACTATTTAAGCAATTCAGTAGTTTAATGGCTGCTTCTTTCCACGAGTCCATTAAGCTCCTAAAATGCTTTTAACATCCAGATTGCTAATCACATACTTTAAACCTAAACAGAAGCTTTTGTTGTCATTGTTGCAGATTTTCCCTGGGAGTTATTTTAAATCATTGCATTTAAAATTAAATAAAAACATAAGTATATGTTGTTTTCTCCCTCCCTTGATATTCTGTTTTCTCTGTGTGAAGTCCTCTCTGTCAGAAAACATTAAGCCATCCTTATGGCATGTTATTAACAAAGAATTGAAAAGGCTGCTCTTGTGATGACATCTCAGAGCACATCTTCCCAACAAGGTAGAACAACTCTCTTTATGGGTCTCTACGTTTTCAAGGGCAAATTGGCTTGAGGAAACCCTCTCTTCCACAGCTTCCCACAAAAGCTAGATCCTAAATATGGATGAAGCAGAGGATGAAGCAGAGGGGTACATCAACCCCACATGTCTCAGCTTTTTTCATTTTCTTTTTGTTTCAGCTTGGATTAGCTCACTCACCCACTTTCTCACACTGTGCTAGCTGTTTTCCCTTTCTGCTAGGATTTTTCAAGTTCATACTAAGGATCATAGAATGTTTAGGGCTGGAAGGGACCTCCCAAGGGCATCTAGTGCAGCCCTCCTGCAGGGAGCAGGGACACCCTCAACCAGACCAGGCTGCTCAGAGCCTTAGCCAACCTACAATCCACAGGCCATTACTACACCATCTTTGTCTGTGCTAAAGCTGGCTCTGCCTTCACAAAGATGACAAAAAATGTCTTGGTTATTTCAGGGGCCTGGTAGCTCAAACTGCACAGAGAATTAGTGCCTAATGGTCTATAGATGGGAAAGCTGAAAGGCATCAAAAGCACAGAAAATCAGAAGAAAACAAGAAACTGTCATTAACTAGAATAACATTGATTGTGAATCACAATATTGCTAACACAAAGATTTCAGGCAGAAATATTTTTTTTTCCACATGCCAATATCCATGCAGACTGGCATCTGACATACTTCTCAGAGGAGTGAAATCCCCAGGATTATTGTAAAGTAATGACTCTCCACTCTCCACCTGCTGAACTGACTGAATTTCAGATTTGGCTCAGTCTTATGGTGTCAGGTAAAACTGATGGTTGGCTGCTTGTGCAGAGATGGGTGAAAAAGATTGGCTAATGTTTTCAGCAGAGACTAGTGATAGTTGGTGCCTTGATCATTAGGAACTACTTCCTAAAAATCAGGGGTTCTTCTTATGGGACAGGTATTGAGGGCTGGTGCTTAGATCTTTTTGCCACACCAGTCTTTCTCCACAGCCTTTTAAGAGCACATACATTCATTATTACTGGCTAGTTACCCAGATCTTAGCCTTGGTATATAAGTATTATAGATATATAATAATATATACATTAATATTTATTAATATTCACCCCAGATGTCAGGAAAAAAATCTTTATCATTCTTGATACCATCCTGCTTTCCATTTCCATCTAAATTAAAAATAATTTAGGGTATAATGAGCAAAATTTATTTTCATAGGATTATCAGATGCTAATGAATAGGCTGTTTCATTTATATCTAGCTTTTCCATCCACAAATTTACCAGGCTCCATTTTAAAACAACTTGGGTATTATGCTCCCAACAACTCTCAACAGACTTTTCCAGAATCTTACTGCTTTCAGAGACAGACAGACCTAACTTTCAGCAGCATTTGTTCACGGACAGTTGATATTCTTTTTGTGTACAGCAGTAATAAACCTTTAGTTTAACACCTTATTTCCCACTGTGATAATATATGTACAATAATCATATGATCTTTACCCCTGATTTTGCTAGGCTTTAACATTTTTTTTTCCAGCTGTTCGGGAGATGGGTTCTTGGACTATCTGCAGACACCTGAGACATGGGTATTAGATGATCATTTTGAAATTAGCACCATGTTTTGAAAGGAGTTGCTGTGGCTTGTCCAGTTTTGTGTCTGGTGGCATTTGCAGTTTGGAGTGGGTAGAGCTGACCTGGGCAGTGATAGGTGTAACACATGGTTCTGTTAATAAATCAATAAAGACAGCAGCTGACCCAAGGAGCACCCCTTCAATCAGAATGCTGAAGATATGCAAAAGTGCTGATAATTGTCAGATCCACCATACAGCTCTTCTTCATGGGTTTCTACAAGTGGCTTAGATATTGCATACTGCAGTCAGCTGAGATGAACTCCATTCATTGCATTAGGCTAGCTTTAATCCCTGAAAAGTCATTAGAAATGTACAAATTACATGCACTAAGGGTGGTAGGCAGAGTGCTACACCACGCTGGCGTTTGAAGGCATCTGCAGAGAACCACAGAGAAAATCTCTATCAGGAGTAAGATGGGTTTCCAGCCTCGGGTGAAACTGTTGCCAGGGGAAGGAGGGAGGGAGGGGAGCTGATCAAATGCAGGCTCATAGGGAGTGCAGGGCAGATGCTGGCGAGACAACAACGTTTCACTTGGCACTAAGTGCACAGGACTGACAAGCAAACACAGAAACTCTTGTTTAACTCTCAATTGGTGCATTGTTTCCCCACCATCTGAGGCTGTGACCTTCCAGAAGGCTGCAGGCTGTGAGGCTTAACACTGCTGCTCCTCAGCTCCTAACAGTGACTGACCCAGGGTGAGAAGAACACAGTGCACAAGTGAGGCCACAGCTTGCAGAACATGGCTTAAATCAAGAATGAGAGCAAAGGAATGTGGCAGGACACAGAGTGCTGTACACTCCTGAAAGGGGTCAGGATGTTGCAGTCCAAACTGCAGCAACATTACCCGAAAAAATGGCTAATTTGGTGGCTGCAAAGAACAAATTAAAACTGTTTTGCTGAGGTATTTGTGACATCATTCCTCATTTCACACTGTTTTAAAACAGCAGAGGCAGTGTCAGTACTATTGCTCAAACCAATCTCCAGCAAGTGCTTAAAGCAACTGATTTCTGCAGAAATACTGTTCTATATCCACTAGCAGAAGATTGGGTTTTTCAGCAGATACATCATATGATTTAATCTGGAAGATTACAATAACTACCTTGTACTTCAAACAAGAAATAACTGTCTGTTGGCAGTGTCTGACATTCTAATGACCACACTCCTTGTCTAGAAAAGAGCTTTTTAAAAACAAGCACTTTGGGAAGTCATTATGGAGAAAAAGCAGCTACGAATTGTGAAGGATTTGAGAGCTACTGGAAGTTATGCTAATATTCAGAACTTTGAATTTCCTTGGCTTTTTAAGGACAGCTTGAAAAATAGATACAGGAATAAGCTACAGAGAGCCATGAGAAGCATGTAACTAGATTTTTTTTTCCTCACCTGGACATTTTTTATAACAAAGAAGTAGGGAAGATTCTGTTCCTGAAGGCTGGGAATAAAGATGATGATGGTAAAGCAAAGCTCACAAAAATCTCAATATATTGACATTCATGGGGGCAGGCTGGAAAATGCTTAGACAGAGGCAAGATCTGCATGGATCTGTATAACAGGACATCCCAAAGCCTTCCTTTTGAAAAGCTCCAGGATACAATTTAGAATTTAAAAGACTACTAGACATGAAGCCTGATGTTCTGCCCCTGTTTTAACATGTAGAAATGTTAGGTAATACATGTGTTGAATTAAGATAAATGATGTTCAAACATGAATAGAAATTTGAATAAAGAAAAAAAAAAAAAGAAAAGCTCCATGAGAAGTGAGGTCCACAGAAATTCATCAGGTATTGACAGGAGAATCTCTACTTGGAAATGAGCATATACAATACAAACATACCCTAAGAGTATTTGAAACAACCCAAAATATGCACTCTAGCAACATCTCACCTTTCTATGTGATCTCTATGGACAAAACCAAATCAACACTTGAGCATTCTGGAGGAAATGGGAACAACAGCTCTGGAGGTGACTGAAAACATTTGAGCAGAAGATACAACTCCAAATGAGAACACAGCCCACAACACTGTCACCACCCACTCCAAGAAAGAGCATGGAGCTGTGCTCTGTCCTGAACCCATCATCCTTCATCCTTTTTCTTCTAGCTAAGCAAGACTGCAGTGATTTTGATCCTAACCATAACCTTAGCCCATAACCTTAACCATAACCTGCCCAGCTGAGAAGCACACTGATCCTTTCCACCTCAAGAAGACACTGGGCATTAGCTCTGAGCTTTGCATGATACCAAGGCAATTTTCAGTTTCCCTATTTGTTATGTATATCCTAGCCCCTGTTCACTAATTAAATGTTGGGGTTTATTAGCCATGAGAGACCGACACAACCACCAACTATTTGAAAGAATCAAGAATTTTACAATTTAATTAGGAACTCCACAATTCCTATTTGAAGTGGAAATAGAAGAGTGTAATTTGGGAATATGTAAAATTTTAAAGGAAAAGATAAAGTAGGAGTTGACAGTAAATGCAAAGCTGTCATTAAATTTTAAACCGAAACAGTCTTGCTAAGGGACAAGAAAAAAAAAAGCATATAAATAAACCCCCCTAAGTGTTACAGGAGAAGGAAGTCAGTGATCTGCTCTGAGCAAGGAAACAATAGATTTGTTTGAGAAGTTCCTCTCTTTCTCTTCAAAGAAGGGTCTTCCTTAAACTCTCTAAGTCTCTAGACCTTTCTGAACCTACCGACTCAGTTTCCAATTCTAATAGAGGAAAAGGAAACACATAAACACCACAGTTCAAAGTGCCCCAAATCTTCATAGGAACCTCTGTCATAGCAGTGAGACTGGCTGAGCTGCTCCATTGCAAGCTTTCATCTCATTTATTCACTGCAATGTGCCCTCTGGCTATGCTGAAGAGCAAGGGAATTGCTGTTGCCTCAAGGTGTTTTGCACCCTGCAGAGAACTATGGGAGTGTCCTTTATGTCTCTGAGTTTCAAAGCAGCTCTTCACTCAGAGTCCAGTGCTGTGACCTTGGCATGTGCCCTGCATTTGCACCAGGGAAGGTGAGAAGAGTCTGCCTTGCTCTACATGTGTACGAGGTGTCCAGGACGTGTGAATTCACAGACTGTCTTTGGGAAATGCTGGTGCTGCACAGGACAGGGTCTGACAGGGAGATTTTTGCTCATACTGTGCCTAGAATGGGAAAGTCAGTCTGCAAATGCAGTCTCCACTGGCTCCATCTAGAGCATCATCACAGAAACAGTTGGAATTATGTGCAATGCAGAGGCCTGACCCAATAAATCAGGACTTAGGTCTCCAAATAGTTATTATACAGGTCATCTGCAGCTCCTCATCAATAAGCCTGCTATCACAAACAAGTGAAAGGTTTCATTATCCTAAGACAAATCATATATCATATCTATATTCACACACAATGCTCTTCTGTTAATTGCTTCAAAGGAAGAATCAGTCCCATTTTGCAGGAGAAACTATGGCTGACAGAGGGCAAGTAACTTGTCTGAGGCAACACATAAGCTCAAAAAAAAAAAAAAACCAACCCAGAAAAGGGACTAAAATGCAGGAACCCAGGTTCTTATTCCATCCATTAACAAGCAAAACATTTTTTATGCAGTTGAAATCCTGTAGCATGTATCTGCTGCATTTGAAAGCAGACAGGAAAGCTGAGTAGCTATCTAAGCCAGGATGGTTTCACCAGGAAAAGCAGTAGTCCCTGAATAAATGACTTATGTCACACACACACACAGTTTTTTTCTCCCAGAAATTTAAGACTGGTTGAAATATGCATCAGGAATGGCCTTTGATTACAACCCCTTATAACAGGAAAAGAGGAAAGTGTTCGTTGTTTTGGGGAGTTTGTTTTGTTTCTGAAAGCTTTGCTTCATGCCTGAAGGAATAAGGCTGCTGGGTTATATTCTGGTCTTACCTTGTGAAGTAGCTTGTAGCCTGGAGGTCTGAGTCCTGAGGACGGAGGTTATCATACACATACTTCAGATCCTGGATGCTGTTCAGCTCAGGCAATCCTGCATGCAGCATCTTCAAGTAAAGAAATACCATTAGTGCACTGTGACATTGAAAAGAAATGCAAGTGAAAATGGGCTAGCTGAGAAAAGTTAGCTTTTACACCTATCTTTTGTCTTATAAAAACACAAAGTTTTGCTGATTTGAAGTGTTTCTGATGCCAGAGCAACACCTGGAATACCAAAGAATATATTGCATTGTAAACCTTCACAGTGAGGTAGCAGAAAAGAGGCAGGGGTCAAAATCACTGATCCATTTTATTTGTTTGTTTGTTTTTTTTCCTTTGGATGTCATAATATTCATGTATGCATTGATAAGCTTCTTTCCTAGCCTTGTAATTGTGATAAAGGGAAGGTGACCAAGTGCAGCCACCTGAACAGTAGTAACCACACTTCTGTTATGGTCACAGTGATATCTTAGCCCTAATCCAATTTAACACAACATCACCTTCTCATTTGTAATTACTGATTCCACCAGCACTGCTTGGGACTCCCCTTGCAACAGGATCATAGATTTAGAGGGATTCCTGAATTTTTCTTTACAGTGAATGGAGAAGAAAAGTCCCTTTAGATGTTGATTCATGAGACATGGGCACTGAGAACTGCTCTCTGGAGATGGTATCATCATGTAATGATGAGATGGAGCTGTTCTAGTTAGTTGGCCAAGTTAGGTTCAAAAAACAAATAATGTAAATATTCCTCTTGCAAAGTAAAAACATGAGTATGGTAGACAACTGAATGTGTCCAATTGCCCATACAGCTCTCTTCAGGCAAAATAATGTTGACTCATTTCAAAATCTACTGATTCTTCTCAACAATCATAGTAAATGGAGGGCAATGCCTTGTGTGTAATGGAGAAAAAAACCACATTGCTCAGAAGGAATTCTATATGAATTTACAGTCACTGCTGTGCATTCTTCATTGACATTTATGTCTAACTCAGGCAGAAAGACCCACTGAGCTTTGCAAGTAACAAGTTTCTATTTTAATGTTTGTTTGAGAGATTAATAGAACAAGGGGGGGAAAGTGTGTGTGTGTATTTATTTTATTCCTTCAAACCTTCCCAATATTTGTAAGTCAAGTTTCAGTATTTTGTATATTTTCTTTTAGCCATTATGAAGAAAATCTTGCTTCATATCAGACCCAATCTACACTACCACTTGCCAGTTAGACTGTCTCTGTCTAATAGAGCTCTGACTAGCAAGGAGCAGAGGCAGAAAGCTCAGTGTGGACTTGCTGTCCAGTGTCACCTCTAAGTGACTTCTAAGTCCCTTTTAATAATATTCTACCTAAAAAAAAGAAAAATCTTTATACCACTGGATTAGAAAATCTTTATTAAAATGGATTTTGCATTTCTTTAAATTATTCAAAAGGTGTTTCCTGTAATCATCCTCTTCCTAATAGTTCACATCAAATCTTTAACGAGAGCAGAGCTGATGAGCTACAGGCATTTACACAGCTGAATTCTGCCAGCAGACCCTTGGGTTCCCCACAGATGCATCTGCTCTTGCAAGTGATGGAAACTTCACGGATTATTTCTTACTCCCAGGAGCAAATGTCAGTGCAGCTCCAGAAACATGCTGCTCATCACCAAGAAACAGCATCAATTCCCAAACTGGTCCAAACCCCACAGACTGTTCATCATCATGGTTTGCTAAAAACCACTAATAGTTACAGACCATCCAGGGCACAGTTTATTACTTCTGTGAAGTACTGTACTTTTTGTAAATAGCCTTATTGGTTTGGTTTTGGGTTTGGTTTTTACCATGTTTTATAAATAGCATCCTGGAAAACAGAATGTGGGAGGGGAAGGAAAGATGACTGATGCAGATTTCCAGTCAGTAGAAGAAATCTTAGCCTGTCATTGAAACAAAAAAGCAGGGGTTAGTTTCACTTGCCCCTTTATGATAGCATCTGATATTCTGCATGGGAACTAATTCCAAGTGCAACTTCTTCACAGTCTATTTACTTTCTAGAAATGACCCATGAAACTAAAACATTTTGGTGCTTACAGTTTCTGACCAATGCCCCATTTCAAATGCAGAGCCAGCTTTACCCTTCCATCACTGGCAAAAAAAAAATTGGTGTTCACAAATTTGCCTTGTTTAATTTCCTTTGATATGCAGAGCTCATCAATGCACTGTGTGTTGCCAGTTATTTTTCAATTATGAAATGCAACACAACTGACTGAACTGCATCCCACTGATAAATATTAAAATATATCTGTAAGCTGGCTTTTAGCTGCTCAGCAATATTACCTCTCCTTAAAGATCATCAGAAACAAAAGCAGATGCAGCATGTACTGATAAGAGACAAACCCAAGCTGTATCCAGGCAGAGATAGCAAGGTATTTCAGAGCTCCTGCTGGGAACATTTTCCTAACACACTGTCTCTATTATCCCAGAGTAATCTAACATCATTATCTCTGCTACTGCAGCCAAAGGGACTGCACTGGGGACAAGGATGTGGGCAGAAGATGTAGCTGTATTTGCAGCATGCAGTTCTAGCCATCCTGTTCAGCAGTGCAGGGTGAGAGGGCAGGGGTGCTCCTGAGTTTTCCAGAGGCTCTTTAGCTTAAGACAGGATCTCCTCCAACCACACTCTGCACTGCTCACAGTGCAGAACTGGGCTTTATGATGGCAATGCAGTTTTGCTGCACCTTTGTGGCTACTTAGAAGAAGGGTTAAGAGATCTGGGGCAATCCTTGTTCCATGTGGGGAAATCACTCACTGTGTCATGGCATGAGAATCCATGGATAAGACAGATGAAACAAGGTGAGGAGATTCTTGCTATTTCTCTCCTCCCAGGTGAAGACATTGGAGACAATGCAGCATTTACAGAGCAACTTCTTGACTGTACCCCAACCTCAGCAGGGGTTCTGTTTATAAGGTTTCACACAAGTCCCTAGACCTCAGTGTTGGATTCATATCTTAGCCAACAAATATTAATTGAATATTCTCATGCTATCTGCAAAGGGAAAAATCATTAACCTTTCCCCCATGAGTAAATAGATGCATAAAGCAGTTACAAAATCTGCCACAGCACATGAATTGGTAGGGATATTTAAGTGGTAGCATCTCCTAGAAATTTTTAAATCCTATTCCCAAGGATTTGGAAACCTGTGCCAATATGGATAGTGCTATTTTTTTTTTCCTGTGCTTGCCAACCTACAGAGGGAGCGTGGAAATGTGAAAAAAAAATATATCCTAATGGCACTCTTGTTAGCTACTGTGCTGCTTGGTATCCTATCACCCACTCTGAAATATTTCCATTTACTTCTTGCTTTAACCATGAACAGGATTGGGTTTCCTGAAGACCTACAAAAGGACTGAATGAAATTCCTCAACATGAAACTTGTACCCAACTTCCTTTGCAGTTTTCACTGTTTTGTTTAAAAAAGAAAAACAAAATAAAGGAAAAAACCAAGCAGCTTTTCTTTTTTTTTCCAGAAACTGGAACCATTTCTTTGCCCAGGAAGTGCCAATGCTAAGATTTCCATCAGTTCAGCTGATACCTCTTGAAATGAAGGCAACAAAACAGTGGGAAAAGGGAAGAGGGCACTGGAGGAAACTGCTTTCAAGCATCTTACCATCTCCAGCAGATTCAGGAGTAACTGGCTGTGTTTCCTGACTATATTATAAGCTTGACAACAAAGCTCCACAAACTCTTGAAAACGCTGAGGGTTTTTTCCACCTTCTGTGATGAAATACTCCATCTCTGATGTGAAGATGAAGGGAGCTCTGTCCCTTGAAAAGAGAACAATTCCATCAGTCATTTCACCAGAAATAGCAAATCATGCAAGAGAGTTAATGTTTGTAACTCATTATTCACATTTGTTTTTTCCAGCATCACCTTCCTCAATATTTAATCTCTCCCCTCCTCGTGTGGACATCTCTATTGCTCTGCCTGGTGGCACTGACTAATTGGACAGAGACTGGTTCACAGCAAGAGCATCCTAGTGACAAATCTAACAACTGATCCAGTTTGGAGCTTACATGTTTTCTTCTGGCTCTTATTTGCTTTCCTGTTTAAGCTCTCATTGCTATGATTTCTTGACTTCAGCCTGAAAGTGAATCTGGAAACAAGATCTCTCCTGGTATTGAAATATTTACAAGTTGTTCTCAGAGAGGATGGGATAGAAATATCAAGTTATCAACTCCCTGCTAGGCAAGGCCTACACCTGCACAACCCAAACCCAACAACAATACACAGCATGTGATGGTATCAAACACCATTCTGAAGGGATGTTTCTGACCCAAGTTACAACAGAATAAACCAAAATACATTTTCTTGCTTTTTGTACAGTTAATCTGTAGTCACCCTGAGTAAATGAGATGCAGAATCTAACAGAATCATGCCTTTTTCTCTTATCACTAGCATACTCTGTGGCTGTGGTGTGCTATTGCAGAAGAAAACCAGGTTAGGCAGGCTGCTGCGAACAATCCTATCATTTAATAGTTTCAGAAAGGCCTGATATACTGCATCCTCACTCATACAAACCTACTGCAGTGATTTACTCATCACAACTGTGTATGCAAAGGCATGTAAACAGATTAGAGGGCTATATTTCAATGAAACATACACTGCATATTAACCCTTAATTCAATTTGAACTTGAATGAACTAAATATTCTTGACAAGCTTGAATTCAGAAACAAATCTGAGGTTTTCTCTTTGATGCTAAAACATCCAATGTGGTCTGACTTTGAATCCACTCTACTTGCTGATTCATAAACAAGGCAGAGTTTTCCTAGTTCTAATCTTCCCCATTAAAATGCCTGCCTTGTATGATCACTGAAAGCAAATCAAGCTGTTAGGAGATTCTGGGCTGCAGCTGAGAGTCTGAGTCACGAGAAATGTTCAGGTGCTTTCCCATTCTTATGCTTGAAAAATATTCCTGGTTTACATGGAAGCTAATTTTGAAGCCAGACCTCCCATTGGTGTCATTCCCCTCAAAGCAGCCCACGCTGCCCAGGCCATTATGGTGTTGGGGTTTGGGTTTTTTAATATATTATTCCATTTCAGCTAGGTAGTACTAGGAATTATGAAGGGCCATAATGGTAATTTTCTACTTCCACATTTATCTGTATTATGCAAGATGTGAGTTCATAGTGTGACAGTTCCATTAGAGTGTGGCCATTACAGAGTTATTGTGTAGTTTTGTGCTGTAGCTCCCAGAGCATTACAAATCTGTGCCTACTCCAGATTTCAGAGAGCAGGATTTGCCCTGAACTCACTCACTCTTTCATCTTTTAGCTTATCTTTTGTTCAGCAGTGGTATTTAAAATAGACATTAAGTAAATTGATACAATTAGGGTCATGAAAGTCAATTTGTTGAAGCCAGTTTAAAAAAAAAAAAAGAGACAGAAAATTACCAACATTAACATTTTCACTTATCTGTGGACAGAAGTTCAATCCAAACCCTGATTTGGAAGTATTTTAACAACTTGAGAATGTCTAAAAACCAAATGTGTTTCTCATCTGCATTTACATTTTGGGGCTAAAATATTCCAAGTCAAAACTACTACAAATATACTCCTAGTGAAAAAAAAAAAAAAAATCCCTTACAATGTACTTTGTTCAGAACTCATATCTGATTTCTGCTGTCCAACTCATCGAGAACCAAAACTAGACTCTCAAAATATGGCTGTTTCTGAGCTAGTTCAAGTCTCCCACAGTAAGCTACTTGTGCTGGAAACAGATACTGCAATCAGAAATCATTTCCCTGGAAGAAATATGGTGTTTAACATTGTTTGGCTGGGCTGTGGGCCAACTTCCACATAACACAATGACTGCCATGTTAGTCAGTTCTACTGTTGTTGTTAAAGGATCCACTTGATATATAGCTGATATTTTCATATTTATATTATTTACAGATTCATTTGACTTGTGAGGTGATTTTAAGTGGTTTTACAAGGTTCTTAAATTTCTCAGTATCTGTTAAGACTGTATTTTAATGTGGCAGGGCTATCCTGGCTTGTGAACCTGCAAAACACAATGTAGGAAGCTTTACATCAGCGAACAACGGGGACTGTTTCAGACTGTGTAAGGAAAAAAAAAAAAGCAATGCAGCCCCTGGAGTTGCCTGAGTGTTCTAATTTATCACACACACACATGGAAATGGTGCACAGCCTGTATTTCTATCTTTAAACCAGTACATCTCTCACTGACAGCTTTCTTTATGGCACAGAGCCAACATCATCTTACACCCTGGCATTAATCCAGCAGATAATGTCATTCATCCAAAGGCCTGCTAATAAGAGCTATGAAATATATCACTTATTTGGACATAAATCCATTGCACAGCTTGCTCACATGATGTTATCTAAATGATACCATCATGAAATGCTTCTCACCCCAAAACATACCCTCGAGATCCCTAGAATACTTTCCATCCAATAGGATGCCCAAAGACCAATGGCTGTGTGATAGCCAATGGAAAAAGAGCTCCTTGGCCTAAAGTCTCTACCTATTACAACTTGCTGCCTCCATCCCATTAGTGGAAAGGTTGCCCTAATTTTGACACAACTGATAGGATGAAGTATTTTCAAGTAAAAGCCTTTTAGCACATCTCTGTAGAACACCAAATCCTTAGGGTTTGGGTTTTTTTTTTTTTTTTGGTGTGCTAAAGAAATCCAGTATTCTGAAATGACTTCTACTGTATAATGGTAATGCCAGGTATGATCATTTCTGGGGGAAAAAAAAAGCTTCATTGAAAGAAATGCTGTGGCTTCTGATGTTGAGATGACCAAAGTTATACAGGCAATGAGCCTTCCAAAATCATTAAAACTGCCTTATCACAGCTTGATCACCCTTTTTTTTTTTTTCCCCTTTTTTCTTTTCCTTTTCTCTCCCCCCGAGATGACATTAAGAAGCCCTTTAGTTTTATGAAAGACATAT
>JAOEGS010008110.1:88623-105826 GCA_025447755.1 Corythornis vintsioides
ATAAATATTAAACTTCTATATATTTAGGTTTTTTTAAAGAGATAATTGAATATAGCTGTGACAAAAGAGTTTACTCAAGTAATTCAGTGAGCAGCAAGACTAGTTTGAAGATGGTTTCTTTTTTTGTGTGTGTGTGTTCTGCTTTTAGAAATTTAAGTTTTTCATGGGAATGTGTTTTGTGGTTCCTCTGGAGATTAAGAATGTTTGGATGATATGTCATGAGAGGGAGGAAAGAAAGGAAACCTCAAGGAACTGAAGAAATCATCATGCAAAAACAAATGATCTGGGGAGATGGGAATATTAACTAGGGCTTTACTGTAGGCTAGAAATATGCTGCATTCCTAGAAGACCAGTAAGATCATCAGGATTTGTTATGAAACTCTAGATGTAAACTGATTTACAAAGCTTGTAAGGTCAACAATGGTTTTAGTTTTTCCTGCTGTGAATAGCATGGTGTAGAAGAAGTGTACATTTAAGAATGACACATTGACATTACCTAGAAAAAGCATATAAAACCACCATCAACAAATGACCTTTACTCTGATCCAATCTGAAATTCCTCACAGTGTAGTTATGGAAAAGTTGAAGCCACACACAGTAATACAATGAGATCAAAGCTGCTGGACACAGGACAAAGTGCATGAGAAACCACACAGGACTGCTGGCAATTTGAAAACCATCTGCTCAGCAGCATACACCCCCATATATTCCCTGACTGCTTCAAAACCATTTTAGCTGAGTCAGGAGTGACTGATAAGAAGTCAGCATGACTACATGGAATTGAGATGTATGAAGTAAAATAGGAAAAGCTTTTAGAGAGTGAATGCTCTCAGGAATCCTTTGCTTTGCAGCAAAACCCAAAAGCTGCTTGAAGAACACACACCAAACAAATGAACATGAGTGCTTATTCTCTCAAGCAAGTGAAATTATCAAATCATAGCAATCATGTCTATTTGTAGGCACAGAAGAAAACATAAGCAATAATGCATTCCTTTCACATATTAAAGAATGAAACAGTGAACAACAGCAAAATAAGATTTGTCTCAAGTAAGCAAATAGTCATTAAAATATATGTCTGGAAAGGGGGACTATGAGAGACACTCCATGTATCTTCTTGCCAGGAAAGGATCAACCATAAACCTGCTTCTGAGATGCTTATCTAGCCTATTCTCAAAGATATTTAGTTATACAGTTCTTAATCAACCTCACTATTAAATCTCTGTTCCAGTATCTCCATTGACAGTTTTTCCTTCATGCCTAATCTAACCTTGCTGTGCTTTCATCCTATTCCTTCTTTTTCTTTCCTGAAGGAACACTAAGCTCCTGTCTTCTTTACAGCAGCCTCTAATGTAATTTCTATGGATTCTTTATCCACAACTTTCTAAAGAAAATATTCCAGCTGAAGTTTTACCAATGTCACATGAAGCATAAGGGATTACTTCACATTTCATGCTTTCCAAATCAATATTCTACCATCAACTCATATTCAACTTGTCTGCAGTAGAACTCTAAGATCCTTATCACTGATAATCCCAACTTTCATCACAGTCAAAATCTCCTACAATAGGCCTCTACTTAAAAATGAGCAAACATATTCTCTATCCCACCATACTAGTTACTGAAGGAAATACTGAAAGGTGTCAGTCCCATCACAAACCTTGCATTTGGTGTGTCCTTCCATCTTGACACTGAAATACAGGTAGTACTTTCCACAAGTGGCTGTTAAGCAGTTCTGCACTGTAAATGGTTTTGTCTAGGCAGGGCCTTATTATAATGTTATTTGGGAAAGTTACAGGAGCTCTACTAAGGCTCCATTAACTTCCATCAAGTTATATGACATCTATTCTTTCACCTCTTTCACAAAATATTCTTCTCCTGGAAAAAAATCAGCACTGAAGAACAGTGAATGCTCCAGGAGAACACTACAGTGCCTTACTACTCTTCCCATCACTGTTATAGGAGATGACAGACTCTTCAGCAAGTACAGAATTTAAATGATGTAAATATATTTAAAGTGATCTCATGACAGAGCAGCTGTTCTGAGCCTTGTATACAACAGAAATACTTCACTTGCTGGACTAGATGGCAGTTTTCCCATTGACTTCAATGACAGTTGCTCCCACTTGCATTTTCATTGCCTTGAATTGCAAAGCAGTGTTCAGGTTTGTTTAGAAATCTTTTCTGCTTTCTATTTGTTGTAGTATAGAAACATTCCTAACAGTTCCACAGATATGTGTCTGCTCCTGGGAAGTGCAGAGTCTCTCTTGCTGAGACTTTATGTCTCATATCACCCAGACCTGATGCATATCCATCCACATCTAAATAGTCTAAATTTCAACTGCCAAAAAGTAATTACCATGCTATAAGAAGGAATACAAGAAAGAAAGGAATTGGCAAATTTGAAACAGCTTTCAAAACACCCCAGAATTTATTTATCCTGAGGGATTTACCCTCAATTGTATTTTTAATAGCTTTTATTTCCAGTAGCAGACAGATGGAGAGTGGCTTGCCCAAACAGGGAACTCATGACTAAGCTTTAAGGCACAAAGGACATATGTAGGAAGAGGAGGTAAGGATTGGCTACAAAGGAAAAATACACAAACTCTGTCTGGGTATGCAGAAATGGTGTTAGAAAAAACAAAGCTCAACTAGACTTAAAACTAGAGGTGGACATGAAGTGTAACAAGAGTTCTACTGATACAGCATGAGTAAAAGACTATGTGGACCTGCTGCCAACTTCAAGACATCAGAGCACAGACTAGGTTGAGGTACTCACTGCTTTTTTGCCTCAGTGTTTACTGACAAGGCCTCCCAGGCAGTGGGAGCTAAACATGAGCCAGTGAGGGGCCACAGATGAGTCCTGGGAATGATGAAGGCTGACAGCATCCTGGACTGAATTAATGGGTCACCAGCCAGTGGATGCCTTTCACTTAGCACTTGTTTGTCCATACCCTGACAAAACAAGAAAGATGTTGCTAAACTACAGTATGTTCAGGAGAGGGTTACCAAGATGTTTGGCCTATGAGAAGAGGCTGAGGAAGGTGGGTTTGTTTACCCAGGAGATGAGATGGTTTTCAGGAAACAGAAAAAAAGCTTCTAAAGGAGGTTTATGAAACAGATGGTTCCAGGAAAGAGTAAGAGAGAAAATGTTAACAGCTGAGGTTCTGACTGGCCATATAAAAAAAGAAAAACAAAACAAAACAAACCCCAGCAACTCTTCTATGAAGATAACTAAATATTCAAACTGCTTGCCTGGAGAGGTTATCCTGGAAGTTTTTTTGAGAGTCAATTGGACATTGGCCTGGGTAAACTGTTCTGAATTGTTGACCTTATCCCCTTAATACTTACATAGAGAGATTACTGAATGCCCTGAATATACTTGGCTCAGGTAAACTACATGGTCTGGACATTCCAAATAGCTCATATTTTTGACCTACATTCTTCAACAAAATGAGCAGGACTCAAGTCTAAAATGGTTTTAACTCTTTCTTTTCCCTATAGCTATTACAGTTTATTTACTGCATACAAAAATTTCCAACCACAGGTTTGAAATCTCATTTCTAATTACAGTTTTACCCACATTGTTTCTATATTAACTTCTATATTTGGAGGTAGAAACATAGAATGAGAAAGGATCTCCTCAATGCCTTAGATAACTGAGAACAATGTTCTTAAAACATTGTGGTTTTATTTATTCATTAAGTTAGTTATTCTCATGTCTATATAAACTTTGCTATTATCATTACTTTTCACTTTCAGACTCTTAATGTTAGCTTTCCAGTAAAATCACCATGCACAGCCACTGTTTTAATCAGGAGTTGAAGAAATATTTCACACATTGGATTGGCTTATTCTGAAAGATTTACCAGTTTCTGTCAGTAATTGAATTGGTTGCATTGAGATTTAATCATGCGTAATGGATATGGTAAAAAACAAACTATAATCCTTGCCTAAACTAAGGGCTCTGAGTCATCATTCAGTTAACATCTGGTTCCCCCATGTAAACAGCCACAGTAACTATTTATTTGTGCCCCTGTGCAAAGTGCAAGGGAATGTGAGAACTAAAATCCCTTTCACAGTGAGCCAAATGAAGTTAGTTTGTAAATCATAGAGATTTGCTCACACCTGGTCCCACAGGATTACTCTGCTAAGCGTATAGTTAATACAAATGTTGATGGCTGAGGTTAGATGTGGTTCCAGTTCTTAGTGTAGACCTAGGATTTGCAGGGTGTATTACCCCAGGGACTCAGCTAGAACCTTACCTTGCTACAAGTAATTGGCAAAACTCATGATGGGAAAGCAGAGACTAGTTTGAGGCATCTCTTGATAGTTTTCACTATGGCTGCATTGCCCCCATCTCTGCTGAAATCACTAGTTATGCTGCAGCCTGACCACAGAATTTCTTCACTTGACGTCACAGAATTTCAACCATTTCATAGGGCCAGCTGATTGTGTATTTTAGAATGATTGAAAGAAGCTCCTCTCTAAAAGAATGCAGACTGTTTTAAGAACATGCATGTCTTCAATAGCTTAAAATACCATCCTGCTGTAACCATGTGTATCTTATATTAACTGGTTAATAGCAATACTGTGTTCACCTCAAGGTACCTTCTGACCTGAGTTAGAAAAACATACACACAGCAGCCTGCACTCAGTCACCAGCAGATTGCATAACAATGTTAAGGTGATTTAAATCCTTTATATGCTTCACGTTCAGTACCTGTACTTGAAAGTGCTCAGTACAGCACTGTCTTATCCATCAAATTGTCCAGGTTAGGCATTTATTACTAACCCTACTGATAAAAGGCTTGAGTGGTGATTCATGAAGAGGCAGAAGAAATTACTCTTGCTAATAGAGATTGATGGACAGCTGCTTTTTGTGTTCTGAGGAACCTTTCAGAGTGAAAAAGACAACCAAACAAGTAAAACTCAGACCTAAAAGATTGCCCATACTATCAAATATTCAGCTAACAGATCTTTTCAGTATGAGATGGCCATTTGGAAAACACAGCAATAGATGGTTACATGAGATTTTGTCTATCACCAAACAAAACAGAGAAGTAAAGCAGTGATGAAGAAATAGAATTGCATTGAAATTCCTTAGGGCAGGCAACGAAATCCTAAAAGACTTAAAATATATCAGTATGCTTTTTAAGGATGAAGGAAAAAGACCTAGTGTACAGATCAAGCAGGAAGAGATACCAAGAGCAAGTAACAGAGATTAATTTTAAACTGCTTGATGTATACTGGACTGTGTGAGAACAGCTCCCACTGAACATGAAAAGGTATGGCTAGAAAGCTTTTGAAGAAAGAGATGATATAATAAATGTTTCTGATGGGAGCAGGAAAGAGAAAATAGATGTCTCTTTAAACAGCTATACTTTGAAAAGAATAACAAATAAAATCATAATCAAAATGGACAGTGAACTTGTTGCCATTTTCTCCTTTTATTTCAGTTTTATTGTTATAGTTTCTGTCTCTATAGTCATCTTCTACCAAAAAATCACAGGGTGATAATAGAAAGAAGAGGAGGGAAGGGGAGAGGGCAGGAAGAAATCTCTGAAGCAGGAAGCTGATAGGGAGTCACTTAAATAACCCATGTGCTGCAATCTCCCAGAGCAGAGGAAATTCCATGGGTGGCTCTCAAGGCATCAAACAATTTCTCCTGCCCAGATGGCTGTAACAAGAACACATGATAACCCTTCAAGAAGAGGATGCTCCTGAAGATAGGAAAGCAGCTGATGCCATGCCTGAGCTGATTGAAGAGCCAAGAATGACACTGAGTCGTGTAAGATGAGAACTGGGTTTCAGGGAACTCCATTCAGCACAAGAAGGCAGCATGGGGATGAACTAAACTGAACAGGGACAAATCCATACAGACACTTTCTGGGATAAACAGGGCCTCTTTTAACTGTTACACCTTTAGGTCTGAAAAAAAAAAAAAAGCATATTTTGCTTTTCAGTCTTGATAAAAAAATAATAGTGCTTTCTTTTTTTTTCAAATAAACACTTCCAGTGAGACAGTAACACTCAGATTATTAACACTAAAAATGAAATTTGCTACTTTTAAAATAAATATAGACACAGTTTTCTACATGCTCAGCCTTTAAGTGCTTTTCAGCATAGACAAACACTGACATAGGAAGAAATTGTGGGAAATAGAATTTTCCCATATTTTTGAGACTTCCTTCAGAAAACTGGAATTTCCCAATGGAATAGTTAGGCTGCCTCTAGTAATTAACTCTGTAGAAGAAAACCAGCTTAGCAGATTTAACTTCTGGGAAAACCATGCCAAGATGTAGGATTAATTTGGCAAAGAGACAAGTGGGTCTTTGTGATTCAGATCAGGGAAAAGAAAGGCCAGAGTGTTGCAAATAATCAGGATGATTGGATATTAAAAAGACAGAATGGACACCTGTGTTATTAAAAGGTGACTTTACAGTGTGCCATGAGCTGCACTACCCCATGTCTTGCCACCAGGTTTCAGACCACACATCATCAATTGAAAAAATACAGAGCATAGTGCTGGAAGTGACTGGGAGTGGAGAGGACAAGGCTGCTGACGTTAGGATTAGTTCAGTTAGCACAGGATTTAAATAAGTCTCTTATTGCTTAATTATCTAAAAAGAAATGTTCAGAAGGATCTGATCAGACCTGAAAAGCAAAGAAAGCATGGGAAGTTCAACCATCAGCCAGACACCTTCTCCTGCATCATTTGGTAAATGACCTAGTCCTCTGTCATTACCTGGATACTATTATACCTATTTAGGCTGGAGTGGGTCTAAGATGATTGCCACAAAACACTCAGCAGATAAAGAATAGGATGGTTATGTAAAATGAGAAATGGTTTTTTTTCAGACAGCTTGAAGTGCTTCTGCAGAATTCACAGCTTATGGAGAATGTAGGTCAAATGTGGTGGCTGGATTAGAGAATGAGAGGAGTATTTTATTGCTGCAAACAAAATGTGTCATTTGGTATGATTTAAAAAAAAAAATAAATAAAATCTCATGGTTCAGTAGTAAAGTTCCCTATGGGACTTAAGGAATAATTCTTCTGCCAAGCTCTGTTATTATGCTATTTGGATACTTCACATCTCCTACACTTTTGAAACATTATTGCCTAGATCCAAGTAAGGACAGGTTATTATTACTATTTAATCTATTTGCTGCACTGTGAAGGTATATGAAACTGGAATAGAAGGTTCCAGATTCCTCTTCCCTCTGTTATCAATAAGAGCTGAGCTACTGATTTGTGCCTTGGACTCAAAACTGAGCAAACTTCCTGGATATCCCTTGAAGATGAGGGCAGGAATTAGAGAAGTTAACTAATCCCTTGCTAGGGTGTTACACAACCATGACTGCAGAAGTGAGCATGACTGCATGAATCACATCAGCTTCCAAGGGCTCCCTGAACATTCATACTGGATTTGATAGAACAGCAGCCCAGACATGACAGTGTGGATCATCAAAGCTGCAATCCTCACCTTTCACTTCACTTCAATCAGAAGAAATGTTCCATATGCAGAATACTGCAGAGGACCTACCCTCCTGGAGCTTTATGAAGAGCAAGAACTGGGTTATGGCAAAAAGCACTCCCTGGGAACAGAAAGTGAATAGTTGTGGCAAGCAGCTCCCTAAAACCTGAAAGGAATGATCTCTTCAAACAGTTCAGACAGGAACTCCTTCTCTAGAGGACTTCATTCAGCTGCATAGATTTAATTTTAAAAAATAAATATCCAAAAGTGTGTGTAAAGACTAAAAGATCAGTTGTACATATAGGGATTTGTATCAGATGCTTTTCATTCTTTAAAGGCACCTAGAGAACTTCACAAGTATCTGTCCAACATTACTGTATAAAAGCCAGCATGGGTAATTGTTGGGGGTGCAAAGAACTCAAAAATCTAATATAAAGAGCAGTTAAAGAAACTCCAGGCTAAGCCTATTTTGGGATATGCCTTGTGGGAATGAGTAGCTACAAATAGCACTGAGGGTTTCAAAGATGAGAGAGCCTGGGATTTACAGGCTGTGGAAATGCAGTCTCTGTGTGTTACCAACAGTATGGTACATTTCATCACAGTGCATACAGCTCATGAGAGCTACTCATTAATACTGCATCCTCCCAGTTGCATTTTGTTATGAGGAAGACAGTTGTTATCCCAGGATGTCCACAAACTGCTGTATGTAGATGAAGCACTGGACTTGGAGTGTGCATGAGTGGTGGGTTTGGTTTTTTTTATTACTCTGTTCTGCTTTATTCTTTCCACAGCAAATAAGTAGGATTAAGGGAGCATATCTTGAATGATTGATGATAATTCTGAGCACTGCAACTAAATCTTTTGACTACCTGGCTTAGAAGTGCTTATTATCTCTATCAGCTTCCCTTATACCAATACTCCCATGCTGTTATTTCTGCCTAACACTTTGAGATAGAACAGTCAAGGGCCAGCTTACCAAAACAAAAACAACAACAAAAAAAGGAACAATTAGCTCAAACTTGGGACTGGTTCTGGAAATGATTAAGAAACACAAGGAAGGGCATCCCATCCCTCCAACTACTCAGCAGTATTAGGGATAATTTATCCATTTTCTCCTCTGCTATAACAGCTTCCTTGTGTTTTGCCCATGCTGACATTATCCCATCCTTGTTCCATCTCAGTTAATTCCTCCATGCCATGCTTACATTTAGAACTAGAATACAAAATCACATTATTTTATCTTTATCATGGGATAGTTACATAACAGAGAAAATCATATGAAACAGCCCTTGAGCTTGATGTAGTTAGATGTAAAAGATAAAAGAATTAAAAAGCTTTCAATTTTGCTCACAATGCAGAATTATTCTCCATGTCTATTTGGAAAATGTGGTTTCTTCTCTGACTATAGGAAGAAAGTGGTCAATTAGATAGTTTTGGGTACATGATGAGAACACTCCTCTCTTAGAAAATGAAAAAACAAGAAAAGCTATTGTTGTGGAAAAATCAGAAAGAAAAAAGCAGCATGATCTGATTTGTATCTTTTCCAAGGTAGTTGATAAAGTTGTGAAATTTCAGAACATTGCTTTAAAGTTTATTATGTGCATTACTACTGATACTAACCTTCTTATGCTTCCAAATGTCTGTGCATGGCCCAAAAACCTTCCAAAATCTACGTGGAACATGTGCCCAGCATTTGTCAACATGATGTTGTCACTGTGTCTGTCACAGACTCCCAGAATGAAGGTAACAACACACCAGCCAGCACAGGAATAGAAGAAATTCCTTACTGTCTGCTTGATAAAAAAAAAAAGGCAGTTAGCAGAAATATACAGATTAATTTGTGACACTAACAACTGAAACAAAGGCTAAATTGTTTTCTGCTCATGCCATC
Organism: Corythornis vintsioides; assembly: GCA_025447755.1. Classification (NCBI taxonomy): domain Eukaryota; kingdom Metazoa; phylum Chordata; class Aves; order Coraciiformes; family Alcedinidae; genus Corythornis; species Corythornis vintsioides. The sequence goes on from JAOEGS010008110.1 coordinate 97,989, forward strand.
TATGAATCTGAATAGAGGGGAGGATCAAATCTAGTGTTGTGCAGAGACACCCAAGAGAATGATTAAACCAAAAATCAGTCTAGTAGTCATGTTTAATATAAACTACTCCTCTGATGTTTTTTGATGTACTTTATTATTAGTCTACTTTGTGTAAACAGATTGTCTCATTTATGAATCTCATCAATCTGCAGACAACACTGCAGTGGGGCATTGTTTTTTGCCAAAAATGTGCCTGTGGCAGATGTAGGGATCTGTACAAGCTAATGATCTGCTCACCTAACACTCCTAAGTGGATTCCATGCTTCCTACCAACTTCAGAAAGAAGTGTTAAACAAGTGTTTAGCCTTTTTGTTTGGTTGGTTTTGTTTGTTTGGGTTTTTTTAGTCTTACCTACTACATTTTAAGAACAGAAAATGTATTTCTTAATATTCAGAAGCCTTAATATTCTACGAAACTACATCACAGTGTGATTAATTTACATAAAACCCCAAACAGTTCTAATCTATGACCTTGATGTTTTTGGATAAAACCCATATTAGCCAAGTTAAATCACTCCTCAGGCATTCAGGATTTCTCAGTAGATGCAGATGCCACATGCAGTGGTTGATATGGATGACAGCACTATGGGAGACATAGGCCACAGCACAAGAGTTGGCTGAAATGTGGCTTAACTACTACTTACTCAGTTTGATGACACCTAAGCTTTCTGTGATTGTGTTCTCCCAACTGTAAAATGAGGATATGAAGGCCCATTCTATACTGTTTGAAGTTTTTTCACAGGCCTCAGAACAATAAAGAAAGGGTTCCTTGGGAAGCCTCTCCTTCTATGAATAAATGATCCCTTTTTTTTGGCTCATGCATAACTAGTTTTTTGAAATCAAATGCATTGTATGGAATCCCACAATGTGATATGAAAACCATTATCTTATTTATTATACAAGTAGGTAATTTAAACAGAACACGTTTCCAAAACTGGGGGTATTTCCAAGGAGAGGAAATTCACTGAGACTTTGCATGTTTTGTATAAAATATTTAGAGAGCTGACCTAAAAAATAAATGGTTTTGAGTTCATTACTTATTTTCTACATCAGCTTGTCTTCACTAAATTTCCAAACATCCCATGGACATGTTTTTCTAGAAAATGTACTACAGTGCACCTGCTCCAGAGCAGCATCTCTTCACACACAGTGGCATTTAAGTCCATTCCCTGGCTTCTTTGTGTGTGACTTGTTTGTCTTGTGTCCAAGTCATTTGTTTTTGCTGCTTGCTTCCCTTTGGTTTCTTTTTTTTCCCATAGTAAAAGATGAAATGTATAATAAGGTTCATTATAACTTTACCTCTTGGTAACTTGATTCCAGGGGATGGTGGTGACGGAACCATTTTTTAATTGTGTTTTCTTTCAGTGGTCCTGTCAGTCCAGATTCCCTGTGGATCTTTGCTAGTGTGGTAGCATCTGGCACCATCTGTACCAATCCTAATCACACAGAAAAGAATTTGCATGAAAAATATTCAACTTTAGAAAGATATGAAGACCATCAGTGCATATTACCTGCACATAGTGATCCAGTGATTACCTGCACTGAGTGATCCAACAACACTGGAAAAAAAAATACATGCTTAAAGGTTATAAAATAATGAATGTAATAGAAAAATATAGATCAGGATTCTTTTTATCTTTCTCTTTGGAAATAAAAACCAAAGGATGCTTAGTAAAAAGTAGTAGTTTGCAAAAGAGAAATAAAACCATCAATAACAATATTGTGGACATAACTGTCTTAAGATGCCAACAATTTAATGGGATTCCAAGTGGGTACAAGACAAAGGAAACCAACAAAAATCTATTAAAAAAGTAGGTTCAGATATTTACTAAGAAATATAAGGTTATTAAATAAGTGTCTATTGTCTAGAATGCTACACAATTTTTTTCTGCAGTATGTGATGTTGATCACAGTTGGGAGAAAGTTTACTAGATATTGCAGAAACAAGTCTGATCCAATATGACATAAACTGGGACTTTGAAGTGCAGAGAGAAGCCAAACATTTTGAAAAGCTTCACTTGGATCCTGTCTCTACTGCATGCACTTAATTCCTTTGCTGCAGCTGAGATCTAGCTCTGCCAGCCTCCAGTCCCTGTTCTCATGTGTGATGCCCTGGCATGTCATCCTGCAATTCTGCATTCTAGGAAGGACTGCCTCTAACAATGTCAATGGCTCCTCTATCACACAATGCCTAGAAAGTGACATTCCACCAGTGTTTTACCTGCTTTCCACTTTTCTGTATGTTCCCATGACTATAAAATGATCATCACCTATCTTCATTGAGTGGAAAAGGTGGCCCATGGAGCAAGTCATTAGCCTAGGATTTGGAAGACCTGGGTACACAAGTCTACTTAAGCACATGTCCTTTATGAGCACAGACATGTCACTTTTATCCTTAATTATCAACTGCAAAACAATTATAGTAACACCTATGTAGCTCATAAGGAAAGATGTGTGGGAAATCTGTCAGACAGGTTTTGTGCTGTTACAGTGCTGAAAGGAAGAGACTGTCAGGAAGAGAATGCTATTTGCAGATTTGTATCTTTCTTGGTAAAAATCCAATTAAGTGCTAGTATATAAGAGAGGCTATAAGGATATAAAGGCTATATGTTCAGAAATAATATCCTTGTATATTTGCCTTTGAAGCAGAAGCCTTCAAGCTTTGACTCTCACCTTTACAAAGAAGGAAGGAGTCTTTTTCAAGTCACCTTAACTGCCCACTATGCGCATGAACTCATCGACACATTCTCCTAGCTCCTCCAGATCACTCACCCTCTCTCACTTTCTCTTTGTGGCTCAGAAGGTAGTGATTTTTTGTTTGCTTTTTTTTTTTTTTTTTTACCAATTGGGGTGTTTTTTGTTATCAATTATTTTGATAATTTTTCTACAGCAGGTAATCTGGATACATCAGTCTTCTATTTGCACAACATTTTCAGTAAAAGATTTGGAGAGTCAGTGAAAAATTGTAAACTTATTGCTGTCAGTAAATTTCTTTAGCAAGCAATTGGTATCCCTGCTACAGCTCTGCTACAACAACCATCAAAGAAAGCAAGCAAGCTTTCAGATGAGTCAGACCTGCCCTCAGCAGCATAAATCACAAGAGCAGTATTTCAAAATCAAGACTGCAAAGCTGTTATCACTTGTCTACAGGTACTTTCTGGAGCCACATGCATCTAGGTTCATTGAAGCATCTATGCAGGGTCACACCAGATTTAAACTTCAGTAGCTATGTCCAATTTTCTCCAAAGCCCTCTTTTTGATGTGTGAAGTTACTGTCAAGAACTTGGTGCAAGCTGATGGTGTTGAGGCTTTTAGAAAATTCTAGTCTAAGTTGGAACAAAATTCAGTGAGTTTGACTGTACTTCCTCTGGAGAGGCAGAATGAATAAATGAAATGAAAATTCAAGAGTAGGCAACTACACAATTCAGGGCTTGAGTAAAATAAAGTCTAGGCATGGTTTGTTTTTTACTTTCAAGTGGATAAGATATAAATCAGACATCGATGAAAACAGAAGTCAAAGGGAGAATTTTTGTATACTACTATTCACACAGAATAAGAATATTGTAATACTGATAACTTTTATAATCTAAAACTGACCTTGGCCTTTTCCTGTAGATAAACATCTATAAATGATCATCTGCATATCCAGTCCCTCTTGGAGCCAAATGCTGTCCATCACTCGAATAATTTGCAGAACCAGCATATCCTGACGTAGATCATCACCTATCTGTAAAAATTGCACCAAAAAAAATCCAGGTTTCTATTTCAGTACCAGATAGAAATATATTCCTACTTTATTTGGACATTTTCCCCCACCAAAATAACTGTTATTTTTGCAGTAAATCCCTCTTGCCTTTCTTCAAAGTTTCTATTAATCATCCTGTGTAGGGAGAGGACAGAGTGGAAGGCACACATAGGAAGGAACAGCTTTGGCAGCCACTGAGATGGTAACAAATGTTCTCTGATTAAAAACAATCTTCCTGCTTATTATTCCTATGTAATTATTAGAGTTTGAAAATTTAATCCAGAGGTAGAACCCTAATTTAGTTACACTTTAAAATCTCCCTAACTCTAGACCCCTTTTCTCAAGTGACAGAGTTTGTCTAATGTTAAGCTTCACAACTTGATATTTGCAGCAAGCTGAAGGGGAATTTTATCACAGATTTTTATTTTATCCATGATTCAAACAATGTTGTAGTGTTGACTGCTTTCCCTGTGGAGTCAGTCAAACAATTATCTTAGTGCAATGGAGCTTTAATTATAGCCACAAGAAGTAATGAAGAGATTATTTTCAACCATGGCTGAGTAAATGGCCTGTGAAAACAAAAACCCAGCCTTTTTTTTTCCCCCTCCCCAACCCATATAAAATACATGTGACTTTTATTGGCATTTTTAAGTGCTTTATTCTTTTCTTATGTTCTTTTTATGTAAGCATTCCTATCTACAGACATTTACTGCCAAGAAATGAGTACTTAAAGAGATATAAAGTCATCTTTAAAAAATATAAATCCAAATCTATTTTTCTTTATTTTACAGGTAATCTTGACACCAATTCATTCTTCTTAGCACATAAACCTGTGAAAATCTTATTCTTCTCCATTTCCCATCCCTCATGTCAGTAGACAATTTAGGATGATACAGCTGCTCATCATTTAGTGTACTCATTAGCCATCATAGAATGTTTAGGGCTGGAAGGGACCTCCAAAGGTCATCTAGTGCAGCCCCCTGCAGGGAGCAGGGATACCCTCAACTAGCCCAGGCTGCTCAGAGCCTTGGCCAACCTCACCTGCAATAGTTCCAGGGATGGGGCCTCAACCACCTCCCTGGGGAGCCTGTTCCACTGATCCACCACCCTCAAGGGAAAGAACTTCTTCCTAATATCTATTCTAAATCTCCTCTAATTTAAACCCATTACCACTCGTCCTTTCACTGCAGGCCCTTGGAAACAGCCCCTCTCCAGCCTCCCTGTAGCCCCTTCAGGTACTGGAAGGTGGCTATAAGATCTCCCCAGAGCCCAGCCTCTGATCATCTTTGTTGCCCTCCTCTGGACCTGCTCCATCAGCTCCATTTCTTTCCTGTGTTGAGGGCTCCAGAATTGGATGCAATACTCAAGGTGAGGTCTCAAATGGCTGCCACTTCTTCTGCCCCACTGTAAGATGGCTACCCCATCCCCTGCCCCACCACAAGATTGTTGCCACTTCTTTTGCACCATTACAAGATGGCTACCACTCCCCTGCCCCACCTCAAGATGGCTGCTCCTTCTTCTGCCCCACCGCAAGATGGCTGCCACTCCCTTACCCCACACAAGATGGCTGCTGCTTCTTCTGCCCCACCACAAGATGGCCACCCGTTCTTCTGCTCCCTCACAAGATGGCTGCCACTTCTTCTGCCCCCCCACAAGATGGCTGCTGTTTTATCTGCCCTATCACAAGATGGCTGCCACTCCTCAGCCCAACACAAGACAGCTGCTCCTTCTTCTGACCCTCCGCAAGATGGCTACCACTCCCCTGCCCCACACAAGACGGCTGCTCCTTCTTCTGACCCTCCACAAGATGGCTGCTGCTTTACCTACCCCACACAAGATGGCTGCCCCTTCTTCTGCCCCACCACAAGATGGCGCCCTTCTTCTGCTCCAACACAAAATGGCTGCCCCTTCTTCTGCCTCAACACAAAATGGCTGCTGCTTTACCTGCCCCACACAAGGTGGCTGCCCCCTCTTCTAGCTGACACTCATTAGTGTTAGAAACAGCATTAGCTTGAACGATTTTTCCCGTGATTTGACATATTAAATGTGATATGTTCTATATGATGCTAGAGTTGGTATTATAGGATGATTTTATCTAAAAGGAGAAATATAATTACTGCAATACAAAGTTTTTTTGCTAGCTGAATATAACTAAATTATTGTATATTAATAAGAACTATAATTCATTAACAGATTTTCTATCCCGTGCATGGTCTGAACAGAATATTCCAAGGCAATCGTTGTGCAGAGTCTTTGAGGAAAGCACAAGAAGAAACAGCTGCTAGATTACAGTTGGTCACTGGAACCAATGCTGTGGCTTCCATAGCACATCTGCCATTTGAACACTGGCAGCAGAGTGGCTGAACACTGACCACAGTGTAAGACACTGACCACAGGGGTTTGCTGACAGGAGAAGGTGACGTTACCTATAATACTGCTGGAAGGTTGGGTTTTTGTTGAATGCTACTGGGAAGGGAAAATGCTGCCAGCTAGAACCAGCACAGATGTTTAAATGCCCCATGAGCAGGCACTTGCTCAAGCTGCTGACCTGAAGAGGAACTTGTCTATTTAACATTAATTCTCAGATGAAATGGTACAAGAAGCAGATTTCTAAATGTTCAGGAAAATGTGCTGCACTCCCCCTAACAGGCCTGGAAAGCAAAATTCTATTCCTGAGAAACAGCTGCTCTAAAGGTCAGTTTAATTCAAGACAAATTAGAAATGTCTTTCTAGGGGTGTGTCTGGATGGACACAGCACTGTCCTGAACACTGAGGTTCTAGGTGACAACTGAAAAGCAACCTGAGCTAGAGCTCCTCTGCTGTGACCTCCAGCTGCTTCTTCTCAGCCCACTCCCCCAGCCAGGCTGACAGGGACAGAGCTAGTTCTGGGTAGAAAACTCCTTCTCTAATACTCCAGCCTTTTGATTTGTTAGAGACATATGGACCAAGCTAATGGATTCAGTCACTCTGAATTAGCTCTCCTCTGTGACTTGCCCTCTGACTTCAATGTGGTAAATAAACTAGGTTTAAAATATAAACGTCATATTTTAGCCTCCTTGTCTCCACTAAGGAAAAAAAAAAAAAGTAATAAATGCATTCAGTCATTTGATTCTCTACCAATCAAAAAGTTGATACTTCAGTGCATTGCCTCAGCATATTCATTAAAAGTTCTAATGTCACATATAATAGGGAAAAGTGAACAGCAGGGCCAAATAAAATATTCTTGGGCTCAAGGTTTAAAGCATAAAGTGAATTTCAAATCAACAATTTCCATACAAAATGAACTGAGAATTAAAAGGAAGAACTTACCTTGAAAATAACATTGATGTTTCCACTTGGAGAATTTGCATTGATGAAGGAGATTTTCAATGGAAAAGCATTGGATGTAAAATATGAGCATGACTTCAGGGAAGAAAAAAAAAAATATGAGAAATAGTGTCACATCTATAAAACAGGCTAATATAGTAACTCCAAAAAAAATACTGCTCAGTAGCACTGATAAAAACAAATAGTCCTTGATAATATTGACTGTTTAATTGGGTTAGGCAAATGACATTCTTTTTCCCAGAAAATTTGTTTCACTCAGTAATCACACTCTGAATGGATAATGTTTTCCATACTAATTGTTTTTCATTTTTACCCAGGCTTATTAATGATAAACTTTGGCTGAGACTGAGTGGACAAAGTACTTAAGACTGATCTAATGAGAATCTGTAAAGCATTTTAAAGCCTTTAGTCCTATTATTTTCTGAAAAAAAAAATATATATATATATCTGCCCAGTCATACAATCGTTATGGAAGCAAAGAACCTGCTAATTTCTGTGGTGACCTCACTCTGGATGAGGATACAGGAAATACTGAAAATCATCATCTATCTCATGTGGAATTTATCTTAATTAAACATCCACTCTGACTTCTCATGCCCTACAGCTCCTTCTACCTGAAGACCTCAAAGGGCTTCAAAAAGCATTAATGAGCCAAGCAACTGCCAATCTTCTGTGAGTTCTGGTGATGTAACCAGGCATATTTTTATATATATATATAAAGGAGGGGG
>JAOEGS010008110.1:105926-123721 GCA_025447755.1 Corythornis vintsioides
ATATAAAGGAGGGGGGGAGGGCAGGGGGCAGAGAGAAGGAACCCACTGAAAAAAACAACCAAAGACAATGGTCAATTAATCTGGTTTCTAGAAATAATGAGCACCCCACTGGAGCCACTGCTGTCCTTACTGGGTGGAGGCTAATTTGAACAAAACCAGTACGAGACACAAGCTGCCTCTTGCTTTTCATCTAGACGTCTCCAAGCCTGGTACAAAGATGCATCTATTGTAATGGCCACAGCACACCTCTGCAACCTGCAAGAGCTATTATTGATGATTAAATCCTGACCCCCTATGGAATTTTGCCAATTCAAGTATCTCTGGAAGTGCCTTAAAGGTTGCTGTGAGATTAATGCGTAACTGACAGAGCTGGGAGGGTGCTTGCTACTAGTAAAATCAATAAATGACACCAAAATCAATTAAATTTAGGTAATTATAAGCACTTAAAATTCTAATTTGCATGATTACACTGACATACAGTTCAGTCAGGAGGCTGCATATATTTATAGCAAGATAATGACCTATAATGACATAAGAAAAATTAAATTTAAGAAAAATGAAATTAAAAAAACCTCTTTTCAGATGCTTATATTTTAAAAATTTGTATTTGGCCAGCCAAGCTAGTGCAGTATAAAAATCATGACTGTATGGTGAGATACCTTCCCATTAGTCATTATTTCCCAAAAGCCTGAAAGCAATGAGAACCAGCAGGCTTCAAATTTTTCTGACTTCTCTGATACACAATTGGCCCAAGCCTGCAGGGTGCTGAAGACCTCTGTTCTCAGGGAGATCAAGGCTCAATGGCAATTACTTGAAGAATCGCAGGTCAAAGACAACTGAAGGGATCAGCACCTCTTAGAATCAGGTCCACTATGGATAATGAGCCAGAGAACAAAAACAGAGCACAAATTGCTGTAATTAGGCAGCTTAACTGATAATATACATGGGTGCTCAGGTTTGTTTTCTCATGCTGGTGGATACCTTCTGCTTCTCCAGAGGTGGAACAGCTTATTCCTGGCATAATATTGCTTTTGGAAACATTTCTAAACAATGAATAACTGAGTCTTAATAATGTGGTCAAAGTACAGTCAAGTAACACTAAAGTAACACTAAAGAACACGAAAGTTTCCTTTAATCTCAAGTAATTTTTCATAGGGGTTGTAGACACAGGTAAATATTTAATACTTCAGCAATTCTCAGTCATATGCCTAGTTTCACCTCAGCAAAAAGAGCTCCCATACATGCCAGTGAAGAGTCTTAGATGAGAAAAAAAACCTGTCACCAAGAGCTACCTGTGCAGGATGGTGAGCAGGTCTCAGCTTTAAGGAATCCAGGTGCTTTGGCCAAAGCCAGTGCCATGGCAGGGCAGCTGAGCGGGGAGCAGGGTGCTCAGTTTGAGATCTCTGCTGCCCCTCTGTGCCAGGTGACATTTGTGTGCAGCACGATCCCCACCAGCCTCCTTCACCTCTGCCTCCAGCAAAGGTCCCCAGTTTAAAGGGGATTAGGCTAGATGGCAGTTTACCATATGACTCCCACTCCATTATTTCCCAGTTAACACAAGCACTCCTTCTCTATGTATCATAAAATAAATACAATATAATAGCAATCCATCGCATGAGCACTGCAGGAACTACACTTACATCTGCCTCTATGCCTCGGACAAGCAGCGCAGGACTGAGGGGAAGCCGGCACACTTTGACCTCCTGGAAGAACCGCTGAAGTCTGCAGAGCTCCACCTGCAGCACCTCCTGCAACAGGCGAGTCATCATGGCAGCGGGCAGGGCCATCACGGCAGCTTTGAAGTCACTGACTCTCCTGGTGTCTTTTACACAGCGAGCCAGCAGCATTCGTGTCACCTTCTAACAGCTAATGAGGTGACACTCGGATACAGCTATTAAGAATAACAACTGCGATTTTACTCCACAATCATGGTTTTTTTTCTGCCTAAATGCATTTACCAGTTCAGGATGTTATGTAGGGTCAGATTCAATACCCTTCATTAAGGGCTGATTAGCCTCACATCTACTCTGCTGCTTTTCCTCTCCTTTTTTTTTTGATCTCCTTTGCCCAACTGGAGGTGTGTTAACCACGATTCTTGGGAGTTTCTCAGCATCACAGTAACTGCAGACTTCAGATTAATCTCTAAAATCTGAATTATGCATCAGTAATGCATAATGTATCACTAGTATTTGTTTTCCTTTAAGTGGATTTTTCGTTTTGCAAATATTTTTGGCTTTTTACTTCCACATTTGCTTTGCTGCTCTCAGTAGCAACACCAAGAGTTTTCTGAAAAATCCTTTGAAAATCTTTGAATCCTTAACAAAAGAATTCATGATAGCTATCATAATAACCCGCATTGGCAGCTATACTTTTATTTGTCTTTCTGGTCTTCCTTGCTGAGATCTCAGCAAGAAAAAGTGTAACAGATTAGTTAAGTACCAATAACACTACATCTCTACAGAGTAAAATATTTTGGGATGAGGTGCTGGATGTAAGCATTCCTTTCAGTAAAATGTTAATCAGCTTTGCTGCCATTCATTCTGACCACCTCCAGTCTGGTTGAGAAACCACTAATGAAGGAATTGAAATATCTTTAAACATCTGCTGACCTCTAATAGAGGTGAGAATTGTCCCATTAAATACAAACATTGTACTTGTTTTCAGTGCAGCACAACATTTTACACATTGTAGTGAAATCTTAGGTTTACTTATGTAAAGGGCATTATAGGAAAGATGTCACCTTAGAAAAAAAAAAAAGACAATTATGTGAAGAAACTTAGATGGGATGGGAGGGTTTTTTAACATACCTTTCTTTTTGTGTCACTGGCAGATTTTACTTTTTTGGCAATGTCTTCCAGAATTCTGATAAGTTTCCCCTCCTTTGCAAACTCATTGTTCAGGGTTTTTCCAGCACAGAATTGGAGGGCAGCCAGTAATTTCTGATACCAGATTTTGAAATGAACTTCATTCTGTGCATTCTTCAACAGCCTGAAGGAAGGAGGAGAAGAAATATCTGTGTATCTAAACCTGATTTTTTATTTTAACTCACCTCTAGCAGGAACAATAAATAGACTCCAGATGAATCTGTATTTGGTGACTTTGGGCAGCATAGAATGAAAAAGAAAGTTGTTCATTTGTTGGAAGAATTCAAGTCCCATTTGATAACTAATGAGATTTCAAGTCTGTTGAATCAATAGCAACCTGCCTTTTCTTATCGTCATACATAGTGCAGTGCCTGTATTGCTGCTTATTTCTGCAAGAAAACTTTATAAAGTGAAAATAAGTTGTATTTTGTAAAGTGCAGATTTTATATATCTATAAATCTATTCTTTTTTATTTCTCCTGTCAATACACTTGCACAAACAAGCACATCTTTCAGCTAGAAGGGGCATTTAAAGACCATTTTAGTTTCAGATGTATCATCAGTTCTAGAAACTTTGACTGTTTTAAGTTGAGAAGACATGTCTGAAATTGGCTAAAAAGAATGAAATGAGCCCACTGTTATTCCTGTCTTTACTGGTAATTGTTGGTCTAGAGCAAAAACTCAGCTCTGAGTTTTGAAGTTTGTAAAAGCCTTGAAGCTGCAATTATTACCAATGTAAAAGTCAGAAATAAAGTCAAAACCATACTTTCTAAAACGTTCATTATACAGTCTTCTCTAATTACACATTCATTTGGGCCAGGAAAGCTGTGGAGTTTAGGTTTGGGGTTTTTAAGTTAATTGAATTGATCAGGGGAAAATATTTTCTATATCTAATATCATCTATTGGTTTCTGAAATGCATTTTCCATTACACAGAACCTCTCAACATCTAAGGGTTTGTAAGTACTGAAAATCTTAAAAGAATGTATGATGTTTCTATCAGAAATCACTAGACATGAAAGGGATGAGAAATGAGAAGTTTATCAAGATCACTCTCTGGAGGAGATTGAAATGACATTTCTATCTGTAGACTAGCAAAAACAAATAACTGCTTTTTGGATCATATAGAAATACAAATTGTCATTTCAATGCCTGTTGGACAGCAAACTGCAGCACAAAGAGGCAGATGTATTCTTACCTGGAACCCTCCACAAACTGAAAAAGACTGAGAGCACAAGCATATATGGCAGTGGATAAAACCAATTCTTCCAGATTTCAAGCAGAGTAAATCAAAGATTCCACAGGATGGGATTCATTCACTTAAATAAATGTGGATACCCTGTGCCATTTTAGATAGCCTAGGAAATCCTATTTGGCCTCCATGGTGTCCATGCCTTGGACAGGCATGTGTCAATTTGTCCTGGTTTGAGTGAGAACTGAACAAATTCTGTTCAGTGATTTTACTTTTCAGCTCAGGGTTTCTAACTCCCTGCAGTGTCTGAAGTCAGCAGCCCAGTGAACTGCCCAGGCTATGCTGGAGAATCTTCTGTCTGCACTGAGGCTTGCATTGGATTCAGCTTTGAGCATCCAAAACTCTGTTTTTAGCAGTACATTTTTCAGGGAATCCTGAAAGGGAACTTTTTCATGTTTGAGATGTCACTTTAATCCTCTTAGATATACAGAACATTAAAATAGTTTTTTTTCATTAAAATGAAAGGCCTCAAATTTCACATAGAGGAAGCAAAACAAAACAAAGAAATGTTTGCCTATTTTAAACAGAGCTACTCCCTGCCTAAGGCAGATCAACTTAGAGGATCTAGTTTTTGATTATTATTATAATAGCTGTGTGTTCACAAAAAAAACCCAAACAAACAAAAAAGCAAGCTTATATATGCATAGGATATAAAGATTTCTACCTGAAAAAAGGATTATGAGCCAAATTCATACAGCTTATGCATAAGGTGTACATGAGGACAGCAGATGCATGGAGTCTGAATCCTCTCGTGTGCTTCTTGAGCCCAGCCCATGGGGAAAGCTGAGGCAGTCATGATCTTGCTGGTAAAACCCATTTCCATGCCAGCTGCAGCCCAGCACACACTCCACAGTTGGAAGCCACATGGCAGCTCTTGACAGCACATGTGCTTTCCCAGCAGTCCCGGGAGGACTCAGGGCTCTGCACTCAGACTGTGTCTAGCATCTGCAGTGCAGGCACTGCAGCTTCTTTCTGCCTGCCCACTGGGCTAGATATGCTTTTAAAAGCCCGGAGACCTTAATTTGCAAAATAATTTGGATTAACTGGATCTGACTTCGATATCCATGTTATAAAAGCAGTCCCAAAGAGGATCCAAAGGACAGCTTTTAGTGGGATGACTCAGTGTAGGCTTTGCTGAAATGTTTATTCAACAACTGAACAAATATGCCGTTGTACATCTGTCTTCCTAGTTTCCTGGCACACACATCTTCACCGTTGTGAGAACTCAGCAGAGATAGGAAAGACTGCAACTTCTGAGGTTGCAGGCTGGAGAAATACTCAAGACACTAATGAAATTTCAAGTTAGAACAGGATACCTGGCTGTGATAGAGGAAGGCAAAATCGGAATAATTTAAAACTCAAGGCTGCCAGTAAGGAAGTATATAAAGGTTTGCCTTTTTTTTAAATAACAATTTTCACAGGATTCTGCAAGACAGACCTCAATAGAAAACCCTGCCTTTATGCCAGGCCTAAACAGAGGATCTTGCTACTAACAACAGGGAGATTTCCTCACCCTTCAGGCTTCTCTCATTTGAGACAAATGCCCTTATTCTCACAAGGTCAGGGGAATTCAGACCACGTCCCAAGGTCACATCTGCAAAATAGTACAACAGGGCTGGAAACAGAAGGATGCTGACCTGAAATTAGCAAAGAAGCAAACTAGACTGCCTCTGTTTAGCAGCAGTCAGAGGGTGTAAGTCAAATTCTAGGGTGCCCTGAAAGATGCCCCTGCCCTCTGCAAGCAGCTGCTTGCTCTTCCTATCTGCATGCACCCAGTCCATGCCTGCCAGGTGGCTCCAACTCCATTTTCTGGCACTTACAGCTGCAGAAACATGTGTTTGTCTTTTCCAGGTACAGAAACACAAGTGTGCTGGAGGAATTTTTGCCACAGTGCAGAGGGAAGGTAGCACTGAATCAGGTTAAGCACCCCTATGGAGAAAAGGGAAACTTAAAAAAAGGAGAAAAAAACTAAGAAGGAAAGGAATGAGATTGGATGGATCTCGGTCCCAAAGCAGGTGAGCCAGCCTCATTCTCTTTCTGCCATGTGGAGAGAGGAAAGCTGGTGCTCTAAAGCCTCACAGCAAGACACAGTCTGCTCACCGAGTTGGATTTGGCAGACAAGTGAAAGAATGAGGCTGCTCAGACAACTCTGCTGCTTGAACATCTGTTCCTTGTCTCTTTCAGAAAGGGGAGCAGGATGAACGAGAGAGTAATGCCTGACAGGACAGATTAGATAGCAGGTAGCCTGGTAAACCACACTGGAGCCAAAGAAGCCCAATAAAAGGCCAGGATTTCCAGTATCTTATTGCAGGTTTAACCCCTACGTGCTATGAAAGAGTGAGGTGGAGTCTGTATTATTTACATGTGGTATCAGAGCAGTGACCCCAGTTAATGCTTTTCCAGGTGATGGCTGGTATTTATTACACAAAAGCTGTGCCTGCCAGCACACACTGTGTGCTCTTTGCTTAAGGAGTCCTGAATTCAGAGACATGCCATGGAAATGAGGTGCCTTAGGGTTTTAAGGTGAGTGCTGAGGTACTTAACTATTGCTCAATCTTTGGTAAACTTTCCCAAGGAAGTTCATAAGCTTTAGTGTGAAGGTGTATTTCAGCCTTCTTTTCTGTTTCACCGAGGTGGAGATAAGGCAAGTTACAGAAGACAAGACCATTACTACAAGACCAGCTCATTATAGCAATAATGGTTTTAAAATGATTCTCCACAGCCCTTCATATGAAAGATTAGCACATAAAGACATTCCTCTACCACTACACAGCTTCCATGGCTGAGGTTGCCATCTGTCTTATTTTCATTAACCAACCTGCAACACTTCTAAGCTGTCCTCTGTGCTTTGTTTTGCAATGGAACTTGAAGCATAAGTCTTTTTTTTTGTTGTTTTTTACTCCTTAGAAAATATTTACTGCTTGCATTCCTAAAGAGGAGAATAAGCAGCAGGGGTGGTTTCCAGTGGGATTGCATTTGGGCTTTGCAGTTTCCCAAGTCCCACTGCAAGTTACCCACAGAAACAGGGATGAGAGAGAGGTCAAGAACATGCAGCTGAAAATTCATACCTCCATCTAGCCTGATGGGCCATGAGGATGAGTGGGCAACTGCTGCTCTTACTTACATAGCTGCAAGTAAAACCTTTCTTAGTTTTTTCTTTTATCTCCCCCAGATTACACTGGACAAGGTTTATACTTCCCTGCTAGTCATAATGGGAATCATCCCTTTGATAGAGATATCAACATGGCAAGCACTGCACAAACACTGTGAACACCAACAAATTCCAGATTCTAACTCTGTCCCCTGTGTCAACTCCCCTTACTCCTCTACAGAGTACAGACATGTTCAGAACTCATCCTTGCCATTTGCCAGTTGGTCCACTCAGACACAGCCAAACTCTAAGGCAGCAAAGTGTCAAGCTGGCCAATATGCCTGGCTTTTCTGATCTTCTTGCCAGTGCTTAGGATGGATGACTGAACTGCTGAAGCTCCCAGAAACCTGTCTGCAGGGTGGAAGCTACTGCTTCAGAGAACAGAAAGGAACACTCACACTTGTTGCAATGTAATCTCTGCTCCCAGCCTCCTCCACAGTCTCTGTGACATAAGCCTTCACTGGACAGCAAAATTTAATTTCATTTACCATGCTGGAAAGCCTTAAAGTGGCTCTGTTCTCATGGTCCTTGGTTATTCAAGAGAAGCATACAGGCTACCTCTGTCAACTTCCTTTAGAAAAGCAGATACAGGATAATACCTCCCCTTTTAAACTAAATCCAAATTCTAGAACAGAATCCAAAATGTAGAACAAAATCAACATGTAGAACAGAAATGGATGGGACACAGCAGCTCTCCCAAGTGAATGCAGCACTCAGCATTTCCCACAGCTTTGAGGTCATTCACTCGACTGGAAGGAGGAAGACAGAACTCCTTTTCACTACCCCTTCCTAGGACCAAGTCTAAAGTCAGCAGAAAGGGAGAGACACAAGAGGGCTGGCAGAAGTCTACCTTGTCTGGTGATCTTTCTTCCTTCTTTCTATTCAAGAACAAGAAGAAAATGAAAGATGACATTTCTTGAGCTGACTGAGCCAAGTGTGGTACAATATTTTCCCAGAATCTTTACAGCCAAGTAAGTCTTAAGGATGGAAGAGCAGCAGCTGCTCAGTAGCTTGCAACACCTGTCCACTTTTGGCTCTTCACATCTCACATAAGAAACCCACAGTCAGTTTCACCTGCTGCTTCTCATGTAACAGACCTGCTTTTACAGACTCATTTTTCAAAACATTACCCTTGAATGGAAAATACCTCTGCTTAAAGGGAAATTTTGCTTTAAAAGGCCATGTGATACTTTTGCTTCTGGTTTTCTTTTTTTTTTCTTCTTGTAACATAACTTAGAACAGATGTCTGACATGTTGCTCTCCCTTAGACAATAAAAAAAAGGTTGCAGACTTATAATAAAGTGTGCTGGTTAGGCTTGAGAAACACAACATTTCTTTGGGAGCCAAGGGACTAATTGCCATTATTTGCTAATCTCCTCTCAAAGATCTTTATGGACAAGGCCTACAAGTTGCATCCAGACAAATCACTTGATCCAGTAGATTTGATCATCCCAGTTGCCCTCACTCCTGCTGAATGCCTTAACTGTGAAATGCCTGCCCTGCTGGCTCACAAAGAAACTAGCAGAGCAGTGAAAACCAAGTCAGTTGCCAAACCCTGCAAAGGTTGTCTGGCACAAAAATGTTTTATTCTATACATAATGTAGCTAGTTGCACACAGTTGTGTATAAAGAAAATAAACCCCAGGTAAAACTGGTTTTGTCTGGACAAGATAAAGCATTTACCTTAAAAATTAACTGTATGAAGAATTAATAGGAGCACATAGTAAATGGTGCACAGGTGGCACTATCAGTAACAGGTAGTAGGTTTGGTTCACAGTCCAAAGTTCTCACCCTAATAAAACATTCATCTAAAGCTATAGAAATTAAGAAATTAAAATTAAATAATAATATTAAAATAGCTTTAAACCTGAAGTACCATTAATACCAAAAGTGACCTGCAGCTTACTCTGGTGTTACTGCTCTCGACTATCAACAGAAAAAGTATCACTGTCTTGGTAAAAAGAATCAAAGAATATTATTAGCTTTGCCCTCCCAAATTTAATTTTCCAAATTAAAACCCAAAGATTCCTTAACAATGCATTGCATTCAATATCTGCATGAAGGTTGTCAAGGATATCAACAGAGCAGTGTTATTTTGCATTCAGTCAGAAACGTGACATTCCATTACTGCATTCATTTTGCAAAAGGCTGGTTCCATCTTTGCCAGAGCTTTCTGCATGTGACTAGGTATGTCCCTCTCTCTGCTTGTTTCAGACCTGCATCTTTTCTCCTCAGAACAAATGCCATGTTGTTGTCAGAATTTCATGCAGCATCTTACACTAGAATCAGCAAGCCTGAGAGCTACCAACCACTTCTCTTTCTAATAGGCTGGAGTAAACGTGTGGCACAGGAGCTGAAACATGCCATTCATTCCAGGAATAACAGGAACTGCTGTACTCTTCCCAGTGGGTAACTGCACTGCAAGCCTGCAATGAATGGGATTAGATGGGATAATCACCACTAAAATAATCAGACCCAATGGCTTTAATGGGATGATGTCCAAATATGCCAGCAATTAATTGGATACAGGAGGTGACTGAGCTCCTCTACTTTCAAATCATGTAAATAGAACAGAAAATTAATCCAACTTCAAGCAGTCCACTAGAGCAATGGAGTTGCTAAATTTGTACTATATCTGAATTTAGGCCACAGTTATCACAGAAATACACTGAAGGAGAATCTGAAAGTGCTTTTCTTCATCTGCCTATTGCTTGGGTAGCTCATATCTACCAAAATGGTTTGGGATACCTTCTATTAGCTTCACAACTGGAACAAAAAAATGACTCACTCCCAGTGTGAGGAGGGAAGGGTTTGGTTTTGTGAGGAACAGGATGAAAGAGTAACAGCTGCTTTGCAAATATTGTGTCATTCAGAAGAATTTATTCTGCAGAGCAGTGGGTCTTGCTTGAGATGGGCTGCTCATTTTTGTATTTGCTCTGCACTCAGGTACAAGAATTTGCTTTGTTTAACAATGTCTGCAGTCAAAGCTGTTATCTTTCAACTACACTCTCAGATTTCTACAGAAAAGATGATCAGATGTCAATGGTAGAGGAATGATGGATGAGATTTAGCACATTCTAAATACCTGTGAACATTTCTTTTAAGGCAACATCACTTCTATCTCTCTGGGAGTACCTATCTGCAACTTCATTGTGTTTTAAGTAATACTAGAAGCAGCAGGATCTTGATCCTACATTATTCCCTGATGGGTCAGACTCTTCTGGATCTTTCCTTCCATCTGGACACATCTGCTCTAGCCAGTGGCTCTGCTTTTATCTTTTCCCAAGTTTATATATCTGTTATTATATATATATTATATATCTGTTATATATACTTCTGATATTTCCTATATCCTTTCTAGGCCTGTTTTCTTCTCTCATTTTAGCTTTCTCCCTCTTGTCTTAATCTCTATTCATTTTTCAGTTCCCCTTATCTACAGCAATAGTCTCTTTTGAAAGGGTAGGAGAGGAAAGCAGAGCAGAGAAAGAAACATCTTCAGATTTCTCTAAAGATTTAAATTTTAGAATTAAATATTGGTGTGCTTCTGAATTTCCTTCCATTGTGCACTGCTTTACTGCTACCAAATATTGCCTTTGCAAAAAGAGAAGTGGGAATTTGAAATTAAGCTCATGTAGCAGGGAAGGCTTGCTGTAAGATATTAGTAAGAGAAAACTTTTCTTTTTTAGTTGGCCCAAGGGTATTTTCCTAGTCGACAGCTGGCCTAGTTACCATGGAAAACAGAAGAGCTGGAGGGCAGGCACAGTAGGAAAGTGAGGCATAGACCTATGTGAATTTAGGTTGACTTAGTTTGCCAAGGCTTGCTGAAATTATCTCTCATTTTGTGGAGCTTGTTGCTCTTTCACTGCTGGGTAGCAGACATTAAGTTTCATCTAGGTTTACAAGACCATCTTAGTTCTGCTGAGACATGTTCAACTGTGGGACCAGGATCTGAATACACTTTCAAATAAGCTAAATTCCATTTTAATGAACCCTTAAAGCAAGAAGGTATTACCTCATAAGATTTTATCACTGAAATCTTACACAATTCTCTTCAGATCAAACTGTATAGTCTTGGGGTTGAAATTCATAGATTTTCATGTCTGAAGAATTTAAGGCAGCTACAGGAAGAAAATCCATCTTTAATTGCTGATTTTACTTGCTGGCTAACCTTGGCAAACTTTTTCTATGCTTTTGTTTTCCTTTTCAAGAGAAGAAATGATTATTTATCTTCTCATAGGAGCCTGTGTTTGTTTGTAAACAAACTGCTCTCATGCCACAGAGTTAAATGCCATGGCAAATAGGTCTGTTTAATAACATCCCCACCTCCTTCCCATATGGTCCTCACAGAGCCAGCATTTCTCAATCACATGTGAGAAAATAGCAGCCCTGTGGATTTTTTCACTCATGAGAAAGCAGAATTAAGATGTAGTTGTGACGAAAAGTTCACCTCTAGATGCAGGATTCACAATCCCATTTGAGGAAGTATTATTGCAGTAGCAGATGTCAGCTTTCCATATGTCCTGAGTCAGGGAGAGAGTAGAGCATGGCCTCCAGGGGCAGCTACTGCTTTGGCAGAATAAACAGACATCATCTGATATGGAATGCTGCTGGGATTTGGAAACTCTCTGGCTCTGCTATAGGTAACTTCCTTGCACTCAAAGTGCTGCTCAGTTGATGTGAGGGTGCAGCTAGATGGCAGAACGAGAGGTAGAAATCATAACTGTCCTCCCCACTCCCATGATATACAAGCTCACTCACTGTTTACTGCATGAATACTCCTGGATCAACCACATATCTCCTTAAACTTGGACTCTGCTGAATGAGCAAAAGTTAACATGGATAAGTGGCATAATATTTCCACCAGCAGCACCATGGCAGCACTCATGGGGTGGCAGCCATGGGTGAGCCTTGCAGAGCCAGGCAAATTACAGTCTAAGCCTCCTTTCAATTGCTCTTGGAAAATCTCCTGGTGATAAAGCAGGGCAACAATGCAGATTGCATCTGTCAGCTTGAAACTGATGCAAAAAATATTAAAATGGGTCATTATTTAAGTGGCTTTCCATTTCCATACCATGAGCAAGCAATGTACTTGTGAGTGACACACAGAGCAAAGCACTGACAATTGCAGTAATATTTGCCACGATGGCTGCTAAATTCTTTCCAACAAACTGCTCTATCAACAGAAACACATACCTGAGATCCCTGGGTTATTCAAAAGCTGCCTAAGCAGTGCCTATCAGAAAAGTTGAATCAATAAAAATCCTTCTCCTGATAGACATCATCACAGGCCATGGAATGACATTGTGGAAAGGTTAAGACAGAAGAAGAAATCCTGACTTTAACAGCAGCCTCAACAGAGGAAATGCTAGAGGTCGAAGCAGAAAGGTAGCTGAGCTAGGTAAGCAGGGTTTTGCCAGCTGGCTGGTTTCTCAGCCCAGTGCTCACAGGAGAATCATTACAGAGAGCAGTGCCCTGCTTCCCAGCCAGAACCTCAGTTCCCTTGCTGATGCACAAACAGCATCTCCCCTCTGTTAGAAATGCAGACTGTGCTACAGTACTCACAATGAGGGACTACTCGTTCAGTTCTCCATGCCCATGGATTTGACTCTGGAAATCCCTGTCCAATCCCTTCTGAATTAGCCAAGATGGTAGCTGCCACAATAAAGGTAATGAGCCTGATTAATATCAATTCAGTAAATTATTTTTTTCCAGACATCAGATCATTTTTTTACTAATCCAGACATTTATATCCATTTAATATCAGCTGACATAACATAATTTCTCATTTAACACTAATTGAAAACTACTGGTTTCATATTCCAAAGAGCATTTGCTGTCAGTTCTAACTTATGGCTTTTTATACAGCTATTTTTCAAACAATATCATCATCTAATTTTATGTTTTCTGCCTAGTTGCAGAACTTTTATACCCAAGCATGTGTCTGGTGATGTGGACAGAATGGAACAATCAGGTAATTTCTCTTCAAGGCTTGCATTTTAGCAACTTTTTATATTTTCCATTACATGTTTGTAAAACTTCTGATTGAAACAAATTAATAAATGTATAAGAAACAACTCTTAATTTAAGCAGTGTTGAACTTAGCTGCTCTGCTTATTTTTCAATTTATTTTTTTTACTAAATAATTTTGGGGTTGTTCTTCAAGATTGATTTCTTCAGATACTCCAACTGAAAGAGCACATCCCTACTGCTAGGTCATTTGTTTTTATTTAAACATAAAAGACAAAATCCTTCCCTGGCTACAACTGAATATACAATAATGATACTGGGGAAACAAAATTCATCACACTCCTGGCTGAAAGACACTATTAACCTTTGTGCAATGGAATGCTTGCAGTGGCCCAGCACTGGCTGCTGATGGCAAGTGCAGTTCCCTGGGGATAAATGCATCATCTGACCATTCCTGTCTGGCTGGGACCCTCTCCTGGGGTTTTCCCCATGATAGTGTCTTTCAGCTGTAACATCACCTCTGGGAAACACTACAGACAGTTAGTTATGAAAGTCTCAGGCCAACAGATGATACCTGTTACCAAGTTGCTTATTTAAGAAGCACTCATCTCATTCTCAATGCTTCCTGAGAACACCCTTTCTGCAAGATGTTATCCAAGGACCACCCTGATGACTCAGGAATTGAGGGAATGTGGAAACAGAATCAGTGAAGGAGCCAAGCCAGTTCCAGGATTCCTTTGGACCCTATGGAAGCAGGTAACAGCTGATGTCAGGAGGGAGCTCAGGAAGCCTCCTGTTCAAAGCAAAGCTAGCTCTGATAGTGGTGGTGCAGAGGGCTTGGCCTCAGCAGCATGTTGGGAGACAGGAGGAACAGAGCTGCCATTGGATGAGCCAACTGATGAGCCCCCAGAACACAAGGTAGTTTCAAAAGATGAGACCTTGAAGGCCTGCCTGTCATTAGAAAATGATGGTTCACCTTAGGAAGATTTAAAATTCTATGGTTAATTATCTTTTTTTTCGAAGTAGTAACATGAATAAGTGTGCAAGGAACTGCATTTCTAGGTTGAGAACCTCACTCTGACCTGCCTTCAGACCCATCAACTGCACTGCATCTAAAAGGCAACTTCTGGCAAGCACTTCTAGCAGGAGCCCAATGGCCACAGGAGCAGCAAATACTTCAAAACCTGTGTGATACAGATTAATTTTAGAGTGTGAACAAGGACTCCACATTATTCTTGACACTGTCTAAAGCACATCAGCCAGAACCATCCCTGGGTACAGAAGGGTAGATTGGGGTTTTTGCCTTTGCCACTGCCAGGACAACATTCTCTTCTATTTTTTTGCATTTCAAACATGCAAGAGCTTCTTTCTCTGAATGAACATGTGACTATTTCCTTACCACTCTTTAGCCTACAGTCTGTCAGCTTCTTAGGAAAGCCCTATCAGGCAAAGGATTACAGTTAAGTGAGAGTCAGGGTTTGTGTGAAATGATCAAGTACGAGTCTCCAGTGGCTCCTCTGAAAGGGAAGTTGATGGCTATTTGTTTATAGAATCAATAACTTAGACTGAGATAGAAGCACAGAGTGGTTACAGGTCTAGGCACAAGGGTCTCAAGAGGAACATGTAGCAATACAGGCAATCAAATCAGAATTACACTATATAGAGAGGAGAGAGCAATAGTACAGGTTACACTTGGGAATGATGCTGTTTTGTTGAAGTGGTTCTAGATCTCCCAGTTCTCTCAGGAGGTCTTGAATCTAAACTTCACAGCTGGGAAAAAATTAACTTATTTCTTAGAGAATACAGCAGAACTATATTGCTGTACTATTTATCACCACTCTTTCTTTTCTGCATCCTTCCTTTTCTAAAGGTCTTTTGCTTTGCTGTGCTTCTGAGTTCCCTCAGTGACTACCCTTCATCCCTGCCTAAAGTCTCTGCTGCAGCACTTCAAGCACAGCTCCACGTTTCTGTGCAGGCACTGGGAACGTTGTGGCAATTCCCTCCCTTCCCAAATCAGAGAAAACTGCTCAGACTGGGAGAAAAATTGGGATCTTGAAGCAGGAAAGGCAGAAATGTTTGCAGAGCCAGGTGGAGGGAAATCCTACTTTCAGCCCTTCCAACCACCAGAAGCATTTGGCTTTGCACGTGACACCCTCTACTCCTTTCCAAGTGAATGCTGAAGCAAGCTTTCAGCTTCCAAAGATGATGATATTGCAAAGAATGCATGTGCACCAAGGTGTATCTGAAATCATAGCAGCACCCCTGCAAAGTACTGCTCTGGGAATGGAGCAGAAGGAGGCCTTGGGGGAACAGGTATTTTAATTTCACTGGGTGACAGGCTGAACAATTGCTGGGGGAAGCTGAGGACTTACGTAAGGGAAAAATAAGAATTATTATTATTTTCTTAATCCACTTGGAAATAAATCCTGCTACACAAACTAGAAAAATGAAGAGTAAGAAGCATAAAACTGGATTTTATTGAGAGACACACTGAGGGCTGCTCTGTTGTTTACACTGAAATACTTAGAGCCACCCTATATGTCTAAGGTACTTTTCAAGACATTTATTAGATGAGAAGAGAAAGGAAATCTCAGTTTTAGCTGATTTGAAAAAAAAAAAAATCTTTCACTTACATATATGCCACTGCTTCTTTATTCAAGTGACCATTTCATTTTTGTTACTGTGCTACATTATTATCATACCTATCTCAGTGATCACTCTCCTTTTACTGAGGAATTTACTATTCTTAGTTTTACTATTAAGATGGCTCATTTACTTGCTCATTCATTATGGTTTACCTAGATCTTTAGAAGAGAAGAAATAATGGTCAGCAGTAGAGGAATTCTTTTTCTAGTTCAGGTGGTTGTAAAATGTGGACTGCATCTCCTCTAAGCTGTACCAAAAAAAAATCTGTACTTCTGTGAAAAGCTTTTATTTTTGGTGAACATTAAAAAAATATAGTAAGAATTTAAAAAAAAATTCCTTACTAACTACTTTTCATTCATCTTTCAGCCACCCACTACTGCTAGAATATTGTGGTAACATATCTCTGAGTATCTTTATCTAGAATAATGGCTTTTCAGTGACAAAAGTCAATTCTTGTAACCTCCTTTTCTTTCTGAAACAAATAAATAATGGCATGAACTTTATCAAACAGTATTCTGTGTATTTGACAGGTACCACAGCCAAAGCTGAACAACAACTCACCTGTCTGTCTTTTGACCAAGATGACTTGTGCTTGTAGGAACTATTGGGTAGAATTTGACAGGCTTTAGATTTGGAAGGAATCTGAATTTTTTTAGATTCACTGGTGGCTTTCTGATACTGAAATTGAGGATCTAATACACACAGGATATGTAGGTAGGATCTAATAATAATCAGTTTCAAGCAGACAGGTTCTCTGCCAAAAAAAACCACTGAATGAGACATGATAGGTTGCATAATTCTCTAGCTTAAAAGGAATTATTACAACACATTAGCAGTGGTGTTTAGGGAAAAGAGCCATGCAAAGGCAACTCATCTGACAGTTCTTTTTTTCCCCTCTCAGCTTATTTTTAATTTGGTTCCTGTCCAAATGACAACATTATGATTACAGACTAATATGCCATTTAATATGGGTGAGCATTCAGAAAGCAATTAATGCTTAAGGAAATATTTGCAAAAAAAAAAAAAAAAAAAAAAAAAAAAAAAAAGCAAGGGTTTTATGAATTTAATCCTGAAATGCTCATCATCTGCAAATATCTAAAAAGACTGGATTATAGTAATTCTGCACTGTTGACCTGGCAGGACCTTATATCAATCCTTACACACACACACACACACACACCCCCGCCCCTTTTTCTGCAGAAACACACAATTTTATTCTATTAATTTATATATTTCCATTATTTTTAAAACTGTTAATAATTATATGGGGATTTACATCAGGTACTCCTTTTCTCAGAAAAATTCCCCTTAGTCACAAAGTCATTTTCTGCTAAATCATGTAGTGATGGAACATATTCAGCAGAGTCTAATTCATGATTCTGTGTTTTTTTTCTAATGTTTCATTCATTTTGACAAAGGTCCAAGGCCCAGCTTTCATTCTGGTAAAAATGAGGATTAAACCTAGAAACTTCAACCACACAAACATGCAACTGACAGCAACATTAAAACGACCAATAATTCATTACACAGAATGTCCTGGAGCCACTTGAAGTCTCTCCCTGTTTATTCATACTTCTCCTTAAAGATGTCACTGCAAGTGTTCATACGAAGGAATGATTTACTAAACTCCAAACACTCAGGCAAGGCTGGGATCAGTTGCATGAGAACTATAAATGAGGACTCCTAACATATCAATCCAAGACACTCAGAGCCTGCTCTCAATCTATTCATGTGGTAAGAACTTTGCAACACACAAAGAAAAATAGATTGAAAACAACCCTCTGGGGTAGCTCAGGCCACATTTTGCCAAAACCTGAGTCAAACGGCTATAGTTAAAAACACAAAAGCTGGCTAAGATGAGAAAAGACATTTAACAGATTATATATTATTAAATAGTTAATGTAATCTGATGCATTTT